>JAKTSU010000007.1:0-254482 GCA_030580395.1 Myxozyma nipponensis
CCCCCCCCCCCCCCCCCCCCCCCCCCCCCCCCCCCCCCCCCCCCCCCCCCCCGCGTTGCGAACCAACCTGGATACCTCTGGCATACACCGTCTACCGACGTCAGCGGCGGATCAGAATCAGCAGCATCAAGCATCGGTATCTAATATCATCCCCCCCAGCAATCGTCAGTAATAGCTGGTGGCAATATTCAATCCGTAGGAACCTCGACCTATATGATCCAAACGGTCCACGAGCAAACTAAATGACGTCGGCCGCAGCAACTCGGCTATTATGCGCCGCATCCGTCGCGGCTGGAGATGCGACGCGCCCGCGGTCTCGATGCCGGAACCTGCAAGCACTATGCACGACTGCTCCGGACCATGGCCGAGCCGGTCGACAGCAGCCGGGAAGCTGGTTCGGCGGTATATATATATATATATGTCGGTGGTGGCTGCTGTGGTGGTGCGTTGGGCTGCTGGGTACTAGCAGCAAATGCAATCACAATCAAGTTTGACGCCGACCATGGTCGACACCACCGAGAACAACAACGTCGAGATCAAGGACTTTGCTGATGCCGGCACGCCATCGCAGCAACCAACCATGGCTGCTGAACAAGATTACGTTGACGACCTCGGGTTAGCGACGGTGACCACCGCAAACGGCATCTATCGTACCGAGACCGCCCAGTCGCTGGCAAGCCGGCTCAGCCCGACGGCCACCACCGACATTAACTTCCCGTTCGCAACCGAGCGCAGTGAAGACGCAGAGTTCCCTGACGAGTACACCGCCGAGACCACCACCGGATTAGTCCCCGTCAGCTCCATCCGCACCTTCAGACGGCTGTCGAGGCCATCAATCCCGGAGGAAGAAGTTGGCGAAAAAGAAGAGGTCGAGTATGTGACGTTCACGATCGGCGACCGTGAGAACCCAATGAACTGGCCGACATGGTACAAATGGTACGTCACGCTGATGGTGTCGGTTCTGGTCGTCGCCGTCGCGTTCGGGTCGTCGTGCGTCACCGGCGGACTGCCGCTGATCGAAGCCAAGTACCACGTCTCGCTCGAGGTCGCGATCCTGACGTGCTCGATCATGGTCATCGGGTTCGCTGTCGGCCCGCTGGCGTGGTCGCCGCTGTCGGAGCAGTTCGGCCGGCGCCCGGTCTACGCCGCCACGTTGCTGCTGTATACCGTGCTCAACGTGCCGTGCGCACTGTCGCCCAACATCGGCGGCCTGCTGGTGTCCCGCTTTCTCTGCGGCGTGTTTGCGTCGTCAGGTCTGGTGCTGGCCGGCGGCACCATTGCCGACATCTGGCCCATGGCTCACCGCGGTAATGCCATCGCCTACTTCGCGGCAGCACCGTACTGCGGCCCGGTACTGGGCCCGCTGGTGTGCGGATTCATCCACATCTCCACCGGCCGCTTGGAGCTGATCTTCTGGGTCAACCTTGCGTTCGCCGGTGCAGTCGCGGTCCTGATCGTCGCCATCCCGGAGACGTACGCGCCGGTGATCTTGAAAGCCCGGGCAAGGATGCTGCGCCGGCAGACTGGCAACGACAACATCATGACCGAGCAGGAACGGCTGAAGGCGCCGCTGTCGGAGGTGCTCCGCACAGTACTGATCAGACCCGTGTACCTGATCATGACCGAGCCGGTGCTGGACCTCATGAACCTGTACATCGTGCTCATCTACTCGCTGCTCTACGCGTTCTTCTTCGCGTACCCGGTCATCTTCGGCGACCTCTACGGCTACGACGACAACATGATCGGCCTGATGTTCGTGCCGATCCTCATCGGCGCCGGCTTCGCGCTGGTCACCACCCCGATCATCGAGAAGCGGTACACGGCAGTGGTGGCCCGGCGCCGGCCGACGCCGGAGGACCGGCTGGTGGGTGCCATCATCGGCGCCCCGTTCGTGCCGATCGCGCTGTTCATCCTCGGCGCCACCTCGTACCGGCATATCATCTGGGTCGGTCCCGCCTCGGCTGGGCTCGCGTTCGGCTACGGCATGGTGCTCATCTACTTCTCCGTGAACAACTACATCATCGACTCCTACGAGACGTGTGCTGCGTCAGCGCTGGCGGCAAAAGTGTTTACGCGATCCGCCGGCGGCGCCGCGTTCCCGCTGTTCACTACCCAGATGTACCATCGGTTAGGCCTGCAATGGGCGTCGTGGCTGCTTGCGTTCTTGTCGCTTGCCATGGTGCTCATCCCGGTCGGGTTCTACAAGTACGGGCCGCGGCTCCGGGCCAGACTCAGCCATTCCTCCTACGCCAACCCAAACACCAAATAGACACTAGAAATTAATACAATGATATGATTGACTAATCAAGCAAGAGACCGAATAAAATCCGATCCAACCGTGCCATCACTGATCACCCCCGCATCATGAAGAATCGCCACCGTGTTGCTGACAATCAGCTTCTGATCCACCACCTTGACGTCGTCGACAAACTCCACCGTGGCAAGCCACTGCCGAGCATCGGCCGCAGTGTAGTCGAGATTCGCCGCGATGTACTCCACCGCTTCGTCAGGGTTGGCCTTGAACCACGCGATCCCGGCGTTCACGCCGGCGAACAGCGACGCAAGCTCGTCGTCGGCCACGGTCTTGGACGCCGCGATCGTCCACGACGGCCACGGCGTGTAGATCTTGTCCACGTACTTGATCTCCCCGGTGTCGTAGTACCGCTTGCTGGTGAACAACTCCCACATGAACACGTCGGCACGGCCGTCGTTCACCGCAGCCCGCAGGTTGGCAAAGTTCGTCAGCACCTCGAACTTGAACTCGTCCTTGCCACCGGTATGCCATCCCTGCTGCCGCGCCAGCACAAACGGCATCACGTACGATCCCGAACCGAGCCGGGAAATACCCACCTTCGCGCCGCCGGCAACGTCAGCCACGGTTTTGACGTCGTCGCGACCGATGCCGGTCGAAATCGCCCAGCAAAGCGGACTGCGAACGTAGGTGCCGACAATGTTGAAGAACCCGGCCCCGTTGCCGAGCCCAGCGACAAACCCCTCAGTCAACCCGATTGCGACATCAATCTCTTGCGTCCTCAAACTTTCGATCATATGTCCCGTGCCGGACACGAATGGGATAAACTCCGGCACCTTCCCGGTGGGGTACAGCCGGTGCTGCCGGGCCATGAACAACGGCGTCGAAAAATGCTCTGGCACGTAGCCTACTTTCAGCTCTCGCCTAGCCGTGGTCGAAAACAACCGCCGGCAAACCATTGTGCGATGGAAGAATCTCGATGGTATATATATGATGTAAAAACTTCCCATGTCCGGACGACTCAACATCGCGAACCAAGTCAGACCTGAGCCGCCCGCCGCACCCCCCCCCCCTATGCTGGTGCGATAAATTTCCAAACAATCAATCAATGCCACACCACCCCTCGATACAGTCAATCGGTGGTTGAGATAAAATGAGGATATCAATCTTATTGGTGGCGCTGACTTACGTTGTTGCCGTAGTGGCATCGACATGGACCGAGCAGGACCAGGAAATCTTCCGGTTGCACGCCGACCTCGAACAATCCGAGGGCAAGCAAACCACCTTCTACAGTACGTCTTCATGGCTTGCCAGTGTTGCACATTATTAACCGTACTAGGCTTCCTCGGGCTGTCTGGTCCAGAGTCGACAAACGACCAGATCACGAAAGCGTACCGGAAACGATCCCGGGAACTACATCCTGACAAAAACCCGTCGCCGACCGCCACCGACCGGTTCGCACGGCTCGGCCTGGTGTCAAACATCCTGCGGTCGCCCCAGTCCAAAGAACGCTACGATTTTTTCCTCACTAACGGGTTCCCCCGCTGGAAAGGCACCGGGTACTACTACAGCCGGTACCGGCCCGGTCTCGGTACCGTGCTGGTGCTGATCTACCTGCTGTCGTCGCTTGCCCACTACGCCATCCTGGGCATCACCAGCCGTCGCGAGGCAGACCGCATGCAGAGACTGATTGCAGACTGCAGACACCAGGCATGGCAAGGCTCGGCACTGCCGCCGGCGGACATGTCAAATCGCAAGGTCCAGCACCCGTCGTCCGGCAGGTCGTTCATGGTCCACCCGGACGGGCTCGTGTACATTCTTGATCCGGACACCAATGCCGAGTTCCTGCTTGATCCAAATGTACTCCTGGCCCACGGCGGCGCCCGGTGGAGAGATACAATCCTCGTCAGGCTGCCTAGGTGGGTCTGGACGCTGACGCTAGGCCGCTACCTCGACTTTCCTTTTTTCCGCCCGCCAGAAGAAGGAGAAGAAGAAGAAGAAGGCGGAGAGGATATGGAGAAAGACTCGGCTCTGGTGAAAAAGACAATAAAATCTGGAAACAGAAAAACTACTGGCGACGGTCAGGTCGTGGTTGATGCTGAAAAAGTTGCTGGAGGCCGTCGTCGTCGTCGTCGTGCCAAGAAATAGACTACTACTACTGCCCCGTACAAGCCCCGTTAAATGCCACCGTAAATCATCCATCCATCCATCCATCCACCGCATCATCCTCATCAATTAATCATAAAGTAGAATGGCGGAATATTTGCGGACATTGGAAGCGGTTCGAGCCAGATCACAGCAAGCGTATGCCGGCGCCAAGGCAGGCCGGTGCAACCACTTTGAACTCCATCTCGAACGGCTGCCGGAGGTGGTGAAGTTCGTCTCCGACATCATCGTCCGCGACCACCCGGACCGGGACTGGGCCCGGATCCCGCCTCATGGCCGAGGCCAGCAGTTCGACGTTGGCAACGTGTCCCGTATTGAAGCCCTGGTGAACGAGTTTGCCGCCAGCGGCGGCGTCAGTCGGCTCGAGACCGGCCGCCGCCTCGTCGATCTGTACCTGGTGTCGGTACTAGTCGACGCCGGCGCCGGCAACCAATGGAAGTTCACCGAGCCCGGCACCGGCAACCAGCAATACGGCCGGTCGGAGGGTCTGGCGGTTGCGTCGTTGTATCTGTTCAAGTCCGGTGCGCTGTCGTCTGATCCCGGCAATCCCTACCAGGTCGACGCCGATGGCGTGAGCGTCGTGTCCGAGGCGACGATCATGACCGCCTTGCAGCATGATCCCGTCACCAACCCGCTTGCCGGCGGCACCGGCCGGGCAAAATTGGTGAAACGACTTGGCGACGCGTTGAAAGCGGCGCCGGAAGTGTTTGGATCGCCGGGTCGGCCTGGTAACATGATCGACTACCTCCTCAAGCACGCCATCGTCCCCTCGGCCTCCTCGGTCCCCACGGTCCCCACGGTGCCCATTTCGGTGCTTTGGACAGACGTGTTGATGAATGGATTAGCACCAGTATGGCCGGCCGGACGCACGAAGCTCGACGGTGTGTCTCTCGGGGATGCCTGGAAACTCGACATGCTGTCGTCTAACGACGACGACGACGAGAGCGCCAGGATCGTGCCGTTCCATAAGCTCACGCAATGGCTCTGCTACTCAATCATCGTGCCGATCGAGAAGTACGGCGGCGTGACCATTGCCGACAAGCACCTCCAGACGGGTCTGCCGGAGTACCGCAACGGCGGCCTGTTTGTCGACTTTGGCGTGCTGCAGCTCAAACCAGCCGACGTGGCTACCGGGCTGCATAACTGGACCACAATCGATCCCGGGGTCGAGCGGGTCCAGAACATCCCCATCTTTGCCGCTGACGACGACGTGATTGTCGAATGGCGCGCGCTGACGGTCGCATTGCTGGACACGCTGCTCCCCGCCGTCAACCAGTACCTGGGCGACGGAGCTGACCTGTCGCTGCCGCAGTTGTTGGAAGTAGGGTCATGGGTGGGCGGACGACTTGTTGCTAAACAGATGCGACCGGATCTGGCGGGCCCGCCTATCGAGATCTTCAGTGACGGTACTCTATTCTAAACACAACAAACAATAAAAGAACTGAATAGAAAAAAAAAAAAATAAAAAAACAGTAAACCCCAAGACACCATACGTAGCTTCGCAAACAAACATAAATAGATAAGCAGTTACTTAGCTGCAGAAACCTTCGACTTGCGCTGCCGTGGTCGTTCCGGCAGGCCCATCTCGTCGGCATGCACGGTCTTCTCGTGACGATTGCGCAGCCAGGCAGTGACGAAGCGGTGGGTACGACAGTCCTTGGATGCCTGGTACCGGCACACAAACTCCCGCACGCCATGGACCTGGCGGAAGTGACGAGTGCAGTCGTTGTTGCGATGGAACCCGATCACGTTCCAGTCGCAGCTCGCGTCCGGGCACTTGTACGACCGCTGCGACAGGCCGGGATCAGTCAGCTCCAGCGTATGGGCTTTAAGTGAGGCTGCATTGTTAAATGTCAGCTCGCAGTGGCGGCACCGGTAGGTCCGGTTGTGACCCTGTTTGCGCTGCTTCGTGCCGGCGGAGGCGGCGTCATGGTCATGCCCGTTATCTTTTACATCAATTGGCGACGTGGCGAGCGACGAAGGATTTGCCGCCGCTGTCGTGAAAGACGTAAAGCGAGGAGACGGGACCGAGTCAAGGTCGTCGTCTGCAGAAGACATGTAGTCGGTTACTGACGTGGCTATCGGCTGCTGCTGGAAATCCGCCGGCGCCAAGTACGACGACGACGACGACGACGACGACGACGTGGTGGCACTGGGTTCATGCAACGGTGGCAGCTGCTTGTGGTTCGCAAGTCGGTCGTAAAATTCGTATCCCGGCGACGGCTCGTCGTTGATTGACGACGCTATAGTAGCCAGCGACGACATTGACGACGACGACGACGACGACGACCGTGATGACGACGACGGGAATGGCGGCAGGAACATGACGTCCCGGGGATGAATCAGCGACGGATTGGACGACCAGTGGTGGTCCACAAGCCCACCAGGACTTGCTGGCATGGATAATGATGCAGATGCAGACGACGTAGACGAGGGTGAGGAAGAAGAAATAGGGTGGTGGTGGTGTTGTTGTTGTTGTTGTTGTTGCTGGTGCTCGAACGGAGCAACCAACGAGAACCAAGGATCATCAGCGGTGGCGAGACCAATCGGACTGTCAAAGTCTGCCACCAGCATCAATTGCGAGCGAGAAATGGCATCATGCAGCAGCGTCAGCTGTGGTGGTGATCTAGGTGCTGTTGCTCCACTGTCAAAGTCAAACATGGTGCGGACATGCAGTTTGTCGTTGCTGCTGCTGCTGTTGTCGGCAGGCCATTGCGACGAGTCCGGCAGCGTCATCTCGACCACAACGAATGCCACTGAATTGAATGGAAACAGTGGAAATGCCGTCAGTGAAGAGCACAGACCGGTGAAGAAGATTTCGATTCGAATTGATGCTGCTGCTGCCTGCGGGTCGATAAACAACGACGACCTGTCGGCAACGTCCGTGCTCATCGCGTGGCGCCTTATCGCCTGGTCATTGCGTTAACGCACAGGCACTGCACTGATAAGGCCCTCGTCCTCCCTCCCGTTCCCCTCAGCGCAATCAAATCTAACCCGGCAGGTTCCACCCGACACCGTTCCCGGCTTTCACGGCGATAACCTCAACCGTGGTGGTCGCTGATAGGACCAATTTATTTAATAAGCTACGACCATGACTGGATGGATCTACCACCGTGGTCATTATGAACCATCAATTGCATTCTGTTCGTAGCCATCTTATCGGTCTCAGTGTTTTTTTTTGGTCGCCTACTTTGGCAGATCCGGTCCTTATCTCACGCATACTTTTTAACGCTGAATGATCCCCCATTGGCTGCCGCTGGCGTTTGACGTACTTTCGAACCCACTCAAAGCCCAAACAAGCCCAAGCTTAAGCCCCCCCCGCCTGATGCTAAATCATCATCTACTATGTAACATGCCGGGCCTGCCGGACCACGGTTGCCGGTTCGGATTCGTCAAAGCCGTCATCCATTGCATCTCCTAGTTCATGCACCATGTTCTGCCTCAACAATCGTGTCCTATGGTGCAGCGCACCACCACCACCACCACCACCTCTCGTCGTTCCTGGCTCCACCTGTTCCGTTCGTTTGTTCGCGCTCGCTTCTCACGACAAAATCCGCCGCTGCTGGCATTCATTTTTTTCGCACTGCCCAAAAAAAAAACAGACACTGATCAGCAGAAACCCGTTGTCACGTGCAAATCACGTGCAAATCACGTGCCTTGGGTTTTTTATTTTTTTTTATTTTTTTATTTTTTTATTTTTTTATTTTTTTTATTTTTTTTATTTTATTTTACATGTGATTGTCGCCCGAGCACTTCCGGGCCCGAACCGTCGCAAACCGTGCCGACGGGGTTCGTTCTCTACTAATCAGTTCAACTCAAGTGGTATCTTCATCGACTTTGCAGACTCATAACAACCGGCTCCGGATATTCACAGCCGAGTATCGGTTGACGCATCATGAACTCGTAACCACCACTGCTGATTCATGGGTTCTGATTACACCCGGATCCCCCTCATCTCTGCCAAAGCCGTTACAGTTAAGTCACGTGCCCCGGGGATGATTCCAAACGCCGATACATGCGACGAGCACCAGATAACCGGACGTACTAAAATCTGCTTGCGTGGCACTGCCGTACGGCGAGCCGGATCGTGTCGCAAAAAAGTCTCGAAGCATAGGCCGAGTCTTCGGTTGATTGAGTTCGAGGTCCCGCCGGCGTCGTCGTCGTCGTCGTCGTCGTCGTCGTCTAGGCCCGGACGACGGACGGGTTTACCCGGCGTCAATTTCTTTAGGTTGCCAATTTTCGATATTTTTTTTATTGGGCTGGTGGAGGAAAAGAGAGAGAGAGCACTGGGCGGACTGCGACGGGTTAAGAGATACGGCAAGACAAATTTTGCAGGACACCAGGGCTGTCTGGGCGAATAGGTTTCCATTGTACGGGGTATCCAGAATTTTATTCACGCCCGTAACCGGTGTGCTGGGCTTGTGTGTGTGTGTGTTTTTTTGGTCGACCTTCCCTCCATCCCCCACCCCCGATTGGCTCGATTGGTGCTTATCTACATTCCCGCAGCTACCGCTTCAAGTTCAGTCGCTTGTCCTTTGGCATTCTCCTCGGCAGGTTTTCTTTTTTTAAGAATCTCACACTCGACCCGGGGGATTTTATTGTTATTATTATTATTATTCTTGTTCATTTACTGTCTACCGTGTTCGCCGTTCTCAACGTCGTCCGTTCCCCCGCGGTTTTTTTTTTTTTTTTTTTCCATTCAGGGTATATATATATATATAACCGATGAGCAATCCAGACAAGAATCAGCAACAGGCGTCATCATCAAAGTCACATTTGACTCCACGATCATCAATTGATATAATCATGTCGAATCAACCGCCACCGTCAATTCTCACCGCCAACAGCAGCGAGCCGCGAGACACCGCCGCCGTCGACGTCGGTGATGACGACGAGGAAGAATTCGATTACGAAGCATTACCCAAGAATACCACGCTGTCGGCAAACCTGATCGCCGGGGCGTTTGCCGGCATAATGGTGAGCTACTCGCCTCGATGGTGATTTCTGTTGCCTTCTTTATCTAATCAATAGGAACACACGGTGATGTATCCCGTGGATGCGATCAAGACCCGCATGCAGATCGTCAATCCGGCGTCGGCAGCATACACCGGCATCTCCAGTGCCATCACCCGGATATCGGCCACAGAGGGTGCCCGGGCACTCTGGCGCGGCATCACGTCGGTGGCAATCGGCGCCGGCCCCGCCCATGCCGTTTACTTTGCCGTCTACGAACACACCAAGCACACGTTCGGCGGCAACGAGGGCACCGGCTACCACCCAGTGGCAACCGCGTTCGCCGGTGCCTGTGCCACCATATCCTCAGACGCGCTCATGAACCCGTTCGATGTCATCAAGCAACGCATGCAGCTCGCCGGCGCCCGCTACCGCAACATCGGCCACTGCGCCGCCACCATCTACCGCAACGAAGGGTTCTCGGCGTTCTACCTGTCGTACCCGACCACGCTGGCCATGAACGTCCCGCTCACGGCCCTCAACTTCACCACGTACGAAGCGCTGTCCAAGTTCCTCAACCCAAATCGCAAGTACGATCCGTTGTCGCACTGCGTCGCCGGCGGGCTTGCCGGCGCCATCGCCGCCGCCGCCACCACCCCGCTCGACGTCATCAAAACGTTTCTCCAGACCAAGGGATCCTCAGCCGACCCGGAGATCAGACACGCCCGCACTCTGGCCGATGCCGCGTCGATCATCTACAAGCGAGAAGGCATGCGAGGGTTCATCCGGGGCCTGCGGCCGCGCATCATCGCAAACATGCCCTCCACCGCCATCTGCTGGACGTCCTACGAAATGGCAAAGTTTTATCTCCACAAAAGTTCCAATCCTTGATTGCTTATTCCTTGACTGACATATATGTCGCGTCGTCGTCGTCGTTGAAGGGTACGGTGGTTTCAATGTAATCTAGACTCAGTCTGGCTTACGTTTGTCTTGTCATTATCCATGTCTAATATGTTTTGTTTTATCTATTTTCTAGCCTGTATATTTGTTCCTTTCTCCCACCCCTTTGGTTCGCTAATGATAATACATTCGACTTGGTTTTCACCATCTGCAATATAGTCATCGTCGTCACCAACAATACAAACCCTTGCCCTGGGTCATGCCAGCACTCTCGGGCCTTACGCGATCCTCGGACTCCAATGCAAACGGGCAGCAGCAGTAGTAATAGACTGGAGTGCACACCACCCAGCAGCAAGTCCGATCGAAACCTCTTTTCAAAATAACAGCTACCAGGTCTTGTAGTGAGCAGGTAGTGCGCTAGGAAATCCATAATCACGGCGAAAAGGAATAGCAAACCGGCTGTCTTCATTGACCTCTCAGCCAGCGACGACAACGCAACCACCACCACCACCACCAAAGGCCACGATACCCGGTCCAAACGGAAGCATCCGCATCCGCCTTCTCCATCAGCTGGTTTGAACAAAGCTGAAGCTGGAGCCACCGCTGCCCAAGTCGACGGAAACGGTATTGTCGGATCGCAGACCAGCATCGGCACTCCTCCCACCACCACCACCACTACTGGCAAAATCGACAACAAGCGCGTCTGTATAGACATGTCTGACTACAGCGATGGAGTCGAGGACTTTGGCGGGTCAGATGACGACGCTTTCGACTATGATAGCATGGACGGATCCGGTAAGTTTCCCTCTGGCCGCAAGCGCGTCGTGGGGTTGTTGTTGTTGTTATGGTCGATTACTGACGCAAATAGACTACGACGACGGCGGATTCGGTGAACTAAAACCCGAGGTCACCCGTCTCAAGGCATACGAAGTCGATCACAAAGCGTTGTCGGTGGAAGACATCCACGCCGCTATGAAAGCCGATATGGACCAGGTCGCCGGTGTGCTCGGGGTTTCCAACAACGTCGCCACGACGCTGCTGGTGTACGCCAAGTGGAACCCGGAGACGCTGATCGAGGAGTTCATGGTCGACGGTGATGCGGTGCTCCGCAACGCTGGCGTCTCGTCCTACTCGACCAGCAAGACTGACGGCTACAGTGCAACCGCCGTCGACGGATTCATGTGCGACATCTGTTGCGAGGATGACCCCGGCCTGCTCACGTTCGCGCTCGAGTGCGACCACCGGTTCTGCGTTGACTGCTACCGTAAGTACGTGACGCAGAAAATCGTTGACGAGGGCGAGTGCCGCAACATTTGCTGCCCCGAAGACAAGTGCCTGCTGGTGGTGAACCCCGGCGTCATCAAGCTGATTGCCCCTGGCAATGTCTACATGCGGTACATGACCCTGCTGGATCGCGCGTACGTGTTCGACCACGACCACCTGAAATGGTGCCCGGCTCCCAATTGCGAGTATGCGATCGAGTGCCACGTGCCCCATAAAGACCTCAAGTCGATCGTGCCGACCGTCGAATGCAGATGCGGACACCGGTTCTGCTTCGGATGCGAGCTGCCCGATCACCAGCCTTGCATCTGCTCCCTGGTCAAACTGTGGCTCAAAAAATGCGCCGACGACAGCGAGACCGCGAACTGGATCGCGGCGAACACCAAAGAGTGCCCGCAGTGCCGGACCACGATCGAGAAGAACGGCGGCTGCAACCACATGACGTGTAAGAAATGCAAGTACGAGTTCTGCTGGATTTGTATCGGCCCCTGGACCGAGCACGGCTCCACGTACTACAACTGCGGCCGCTACGACGAAAAATCCGGCATCGAGGCTCGCGATAACCAGAAAAAATCCCGGGCGGCGCTTGAACGGTACCTGCACTACTACCAGCGGTACGCCAATCACGAGCAGTCGGCCAAGCTCGACAAGGACATCTACGTTCGCACCGAGCGCAAAATGATGAACCTCCAGTCCACTTCCGGCATGTCGTGGATCGAAGTCCAGTTCCTGTCCCAGGCGTCTGCGGTGCTCCAAGAATGCCGCCAGACGTTGAAGTGGACGTACGCGTTCGCGTTCTACCTCGCGCGCAACAACCAGACCCATCTGTTTGAAGATAATCAGCAAGACCTGGAACTAGCGGTCGAGCAGCTGTCGGAGCTGTTTGAGAAACCCGTGCACGAACTTGCTGGTCTCAAGGTCATGATGCTCAACAAGACGTCCTATGTCAATTCTCGGCGGCAGATTCTGCTTGAAGACACCGCAAAGGGATTGCAAGACGGCAGATGGGCTTTCCATGCTGCAGCTGGAAGTGAGCTTTCGTTTTCGTGAGTAGTAGTAGCCTTTTGTTGGCATTTTTTGTTTTATTTGGGTCGTGGCCGGGTTCATGTGTGTATGGGTTTGTTTGTTTTTGTTTTTTTTGTTTTTGTTGTTTCTATTTTGTGGTTTTTTTTTTTTTTTTGTTTTCCTGCTTCTGTGGTTTTCTGCTAGTGATTTATTGCCGTACTTTTTTTCCCCCTCCTAATTACTGCATTTGAGAAGCGTTGTCAATGGCTAGGTTTTTTTTTATTGATTCTATGTGAGCATTCAGTTTTTATTATTCGCTGCAAGCATGGCTTTGAGTACCGACAAAATTTGCCCAGAGGCCACACTGGTTTTAAATCTCGGTCAACAAACCGGTCTAGAACCCACGGGTCCACGACGTAATCTCTAGGCAGTGCCGGTCGGTCGGTCGGGGGAACTTTACTTCCGGGGAGGGAGCGCTTATTTTTAAATTTTTTTCGTTTCTTTTTTCTCTTGTCTCTTTCTCTGTCTTGTGGTTTCTTTTCAAAAGACCCTGCGCGTTGCCGTCGTGACCAAGTCTGGAGACGTCGTTCAACAACAAGAGCATGATTGCAACCTAATTGTTCGTAGAAATCCTGCCGGCCATATATTCTCTCAGCACAGTGTTCGTCCCCCCCCCGGATCAATCTTATCTGATGAAGCGATTGGTCTCGCCCTTTTTTAATGCCGTTTCTCAGGGGGCAAAAAAACAGCAGCAGCGGCGGCGGCGCCGTCCGGCCTGGCGTCGATCATTAAGGAGGAAGGAGGAGACACCCCCCGAAGAGAGAAGTGGGATTGCAGAAAACTTTACTTGCATTTCGGCTCAGATTTTACCGCCGGGAGACTGGAGATGATGGCTTTTTCCTATATTATTCTTGGCAGATGGCAGGCGGGCGACGGAGCCATCATGGCGACCGCAATTTGCCGTGGGCCAGAAAAAAATTAAACTATGAGGGATGGGATGGGTGGGAAATTTTTTGCTGGCAAATACGGTTCGGACTGATGTCGAGCTTAATCGCTGTTTGTATAGTCTAGACCAGGTTCATGACGATTGTCGTGCTTGCAGAGAGAATTAAAAAGACGCCTCGGTCTGTCGGGCAGGTATTTTGTTGAAAGCCGGATGGGTGGTGGTGTGGTGGTGGTGACGACGGATCACAACCGCAGCATGCACCTCGACCGACATGGCAAAATCGCATCGACCGAATCAAATCGACGAAGGTGAAAAGACGCGGTTGACGGATGCAGGCCACCACACAAACGCCGCCGTACATGTTCCGGATGGTGCAGCCGGGCCGGCAGCAGCAGCAGTGGATCCCGCCAACTCACCGAACCGGCTGGTCGATGAAGCTCTCCTAGCACTGCTGCCTGACCATGAGGCGGATATTCTTCGGGCGCAGCTGATCGTGCCTGCGGTTGCTGCTTCGTTTCTACGCTTGTTCCGGTATGCGACGCCGCGGGATCTCGCGTTGCTCGCGGTCGCTGCCGTGGCGGCAGTAGCGGAAGGTGTCATGGTTCCGCTGATGGCGATCCTGTTTGGCAGGGCCACGCAGCAGTTCACGCAGCTGCCGCAGAATACCGGTTCACGCGGTGGTAACAGTGCTGCTGCTGCTGCTGCTGCCATTGACGATTTCGTTCGAACCACTAGTCGATACGCTCTGTACATCGCTCTGGTCGGCGTGGCCGCGTTCGTGTTCTCGTTCGTAAAGTCGTACATCCTGACCGACCGTTCTGAACTCCTGGCATGCCGAATCAAAAAGCACTATCTGCAAGCTACCTTGCGCCAGAACATTGCTTATTTTGACAAAATAGGCGCTGGTGAGATCACCAGTCGCATAACTTCAGAGACAACCAGTATGCAGGACGCCATGTCAGACAAGCTGGCATACGTAATCACCAGCTCGACCACGTTTGCGTCTTGTATTATTCTGGCATTTGTTGAGTCGTCAGTGCTGACGGGAATTGTGTTTGGAAATGTCTGTGGGATCATCTTCGCTGCATATGCTGGTTCGTGTCTGGTATCAAAGTGCTCTGCACACTCGTCTGAAGGATACATGACCGGTGGTAGTCTTGCCGAAGAAGCCATCTGCAGCGTGCGGAATATTAAAGCTTTTGGCCTGCAGTCACGCATGACCCACAGCTACGATCGATTTCTCCAGGTCACCGAGAAATGGGGTGCCAAGAGCGGTCTGGCGGTTGGACTGCAAAACGGGTTCATCTTTTTTTTCGCGTTCTCAATCGACGCCCTCGCATTATGGCAGGGTTCGAAAAGAATTCCTGACGGAGACCTCACCGTGGGTAAAATGATGACCGTAAGTTTCTCTTTTTATGTTTTGTGTTTTATCATCATGTACTGTACTGATCTAGAGATAGGTCATTATGGCATTATTCCAAGGCGCGTTTGCATTCACAATCATCTCGCCGTATCTGTCGATCATATCGACCGGTGTGGCAGCTTCTACGAAGATATTTGAAACAATCGACCGCCAATCGGCAATTGACGCGTCGCAACATCAAGGCGAGGTCTTGCCGTCTGTCACGGGTAAAGTCGAGTTCAAGAATGTGAAGTTCATCTACCCGTCGAGACCTAACGTCACGGTACTGGCAAACTACAGTTTGGTTGTTCCCGCCGGCAAGACGGTGGCTCTGGTCGGCAGCTCGGGCTCTGGCAAGAGCACCATCGTCGGATTACTAGAGCGATTCTACAACCCTGTCTCAGGTCAGATTCTTCTCGACGGCGTTGACATCATGTCGCTTAACATCAAGTGGCTTCGCCAGAACGCGTCGGTTGTGTCCCAGGAGCCGACACTTTTCGCCTGCTCGGTGATGGACAATATCAAGTACGGCCTGGTCGGCACTGCACACGAGCACGCCTCAGATGAGCAACAGCTCCAGCTTGTAATCCAGGCTTGCAAACAGGCTAATGCTTGGGACTTCATTCAGGCCCTGCCGGACGGCATTCAAACTGACGTCGGCGAGCGCGGATTCCTGCTTTCGGGCGGCCAGAAGCAACGGATCGCCATCGCCAGGGCCATAGTAGGTAATCCCAAGATCTTGCTACTCGACGAGGCCACGTCGGCACTGGACACGAACAGTGAGGAAATCGTCCAGAATGCGTTGGACAAAGCGGCAGTCGGCAGGACTACCATCGTCATCGCTCATCGACTGTCGACTATCAAGAACGCGGATAAAATTGTCGTCATGCAGAAGGGGAACATTGTCGAGCAGGGCACTCACGCTGAGCTGCTCGCCTGCAAAGGACAATATCACTCGCTTGTACAGGCGCAAGCCATCGAGAAGCTTAAACGAAAAGTTGACCAATCTGACGACATATCGTCGGAAAATGACGCCGACGACGATGAAGTCAGACAGTCCATTGCCCCAGATGGTCATCAAGATCTCGAAAAACTGACTAGTCTGCAATCCATGCCATCGTTGTCACTCACACCCGACGTAAATATATCTGCGGCCGACTATCAGCCACCGTCCACTGGTCAGGTTCTGGCAATGGTATACGGCTTTATGAAGCCTGATCTAGCTATGAGCAGCATAGGCGTGCTCTGCGGCGTGTTGACGGGTATAGGCTACATCGGCGTGTCGCCTCTTTATGCCAAGTGTTTTGAAGTGTTTCAGACGTATTATACAGACTCAAACGGCCCACAAATGATCCGTGGGATCGAAAAATTCGCCAAATACCTGTTCATGATGGGGTGCATTCTCGGCGTGGTCATCCTTACTGCCGAAACCATTATCGCGATTGCATCTAGCAGGCTGGCCCGGCGTATTCGCAGGACCATGTTTGATCACATCCTTCGCCAGGACGTGATTTTCTTTGACGACAAGGAGCAGAACGTCGGCTCGATCACATCCTCGCTGGCCCAGCACGCGCAGAGCATCAACGCTCTCGGCGGCTCGACGCTTAACAAGATCGTGCAGTCATTCGTTATGGCATATGGCGGAATTCTGTTTTCTATTGCTGTCGGATGGAAGCTTGGTTTGGTGCTGCTCTGCACGTTTCCACCGATCATGTTCTCTGGCTACTTGAGAGTACGATTCGCGGCCTCGTACGTCACCGATACCAAACGCGATAGGCAACTTGCGTCTGACTTTGCATGCGAAGCCACGTCGGCGATCAAGACCGTGGTAACGCTTACGCGAGAAGAGTCGGTCGTGCAGACATACGTCGACAGCCTTGAACGAACGGTACACACCACCAGGATCGCCGGGCTCAGGTCAGCAATCCTCTACAGTACCAGCCGAGCACTGCAGTACTTCACTATGGCGCTGGGGTACTGGTACGGATGTAAGCTGGTCGCGTCCGGCGAGTATGGCCTATATAAGTTTTTTCTTCTGTTCAACAACACGGTGATCGGGTCCGAGGCTTCGACTACCATCTTCTCGTTTGCGCCTCAAATCGGATCTGCAATCGAGGCTGCCCGAAGCGTCCACAGGTTGATCAACAGCAAGCCTATGATTGACACTTGGGCCAGCACCGGTGAAAGCCTCGACTCCGACGAAGTCCAGGGCACAATTGAACTCAACCACGTGGACTTTAGGTATCCAAGCCGGCCCAACATTCCCGTCTTGAACGGGTTGTCGTTGAAAGTCAACCAGGGACAGTTTGTGGCCCTGGTAGGTGCCTCTGGCTGCGGCAAGAGTACCACGATTGCGTTACTGGAAATGTTTTACCGGCCTCAACGCGGACAGATCCTGCTTGACGGCCTGGACATTTCCGACATCAACGTAAACTCGTATCGGAACCTGGTTGCCTTGGTCCAGCAAGAGGCGGTTCTCTATTCCGGCACGATCAAATACAATGTTGCGCTTGGAACTCACAATCGTGTCACTGACGAGCAGATTGTCCACGCCTGTACTCAAGCCAATATCCACGACTTTGTCATGTCGCTGCCTGACGGTTACGATACGTTGTGTGGCTCCAAAGGCGTTCTGCTGTCGGGCGGGCAGAAACAGCGGATCGCAATTGCACGAGCGCTGATTCGGCAGCCAAAAATTCTACTGCTGGACGAAGCTACATCAGCCCTCGACAGTGAGTCGGAGAAGGTGGTCCAGGCGGCGCTTGAAAAAGCTGCTGCTGGTCGCACCACGATTGCTGTAGCCCATCGGCTGTCGACAATCCAAAAAGCTGACAGCATATACGTGATAGAGCGAGGTAACATTGTCGAGAGCGGGACGCATCAGGAGTTGTTGGCACTCAACGGTAAGTATCAGGATATGGTGAAACTGCAGGCATTAGAAAATATGTAGTTTGGCAATGAATAAATTTCATGAGGTAAATTTTAAAACAGCCCCATGAGATAAATGTCAAAAACAACCCTCTGGCATTTAACCTTCAAATCTGAAAACCTCTTCCAACTCTAACCACCATCCCTTAGGATCCGTACTGCCGGTGCTTCCAGGCAAAAGCGATTCCTGCATCCCGTCGGTCATTTTCCACCATTTCTTGGTGGGCTCATGGTTCTGGGCCTTTTGTGAGTCCACTTCCCAGTTATCGCCCACGTACTTGTATGTCGCAATCAGAAGCGAGTGTACCGGGTCGTAGTTGATCGAGTAGTCGACAATCTTGGAATCTCTCAGACACTCCAAAACTTCCGGCCACACCGCCCCGTGGCATTCCTTGTACGCTGCAAGACACTCTGGTTTGACCTTGACAACCTGCATCACACGCTTCCCAGCAATCGGTGCTACCCGGGCTAAGCTCATCCTGCTCGACAGTTTTATTAATATGTCAATAGACGTGATAGTAGTGCTGAACGACGTTGACCTCGACTATGGGATACTAGCCAGCGAGAACTGATCTCGGTCTCGAATTTTAGGAGGCGCGGGGGGGGAACTCGGTTTAAAAATGCTTGCCGGCTTATTACTCTGCCGAGGCAGGCCCAAAAACTACAAACCGAGAAGAAAGAGCTCTCAAAAGTATACAGTTCCTTTATTGAAAAAAAAAAAACTCGTTTGATAGTAATAAAATTTTCTACTCCAAGCCCAGTCCGTGTCAACTCTGTTGCCGGCCAACCCAATGCAAACTTGCGATTCTCTCTCGGCAACATCAACATCAGCTCCCCCGGATTTTCATTCGCGGCCGAGGGTCAGGCCGGGTAAATTAGTCTGACACAGTCTACAAGGGTCTGGTATTCCGGCGTCTTATCAGTATAAGGGTTTCAGGGCTAACAAGGGCTTATCGCTCGATAGTCATCAAAGTTTCGAGGGGGGGAGCCGGGCGGCTACGGGACTTTTGTATGCGATGGCGAGCTGGGCTCGACGACGGACGGTCCCAATAACATCGGCGAATTGCAATCAGTTGGTTGGAGACACGCAATTCGCAGCAAGCAAGAAGGAGATCAAGAACGCTGGAACGAGCCTTGCTCAATTTTGTTTTCACCGAATATTGCACCAGCCAGCGACCATGGGCTGCGTGTAACTGGTAACTGGATTCACTCACTCGTGAACCTCCAATTTTTCGAAGTAATTCAAGCCCAGTCACACACTCGAGGGCGACGACTGTTGGACTCACTATATCGCATTTATCCCTCGTTTTTAGCAGTAGAAGAAGCCATGGCCGATGCAGGGTTCAGCAGAGGTTCAGACGAAATGGACTCCTCCCACGGCAGGAACCCCCGGCCAAAGAAAATAGACACGAGCAGGCCCGCGCCGGCATCGTTGGATTCGCCAGCACCATCGACGGATTCCTCTCTACCGTCGTTGACCACATCTTCGTCGGGAAATTCTTCAACAGGATTGCTCCTACCGCCAGTTGGTTTGTCTTCTACACTCGACCAAGCAGCAGGCCGCCGTTACTCGAGACCTGAATCCATTCGAAGCTTCAGTTCATCCACGCAGGGCACAACAGTGTTCATGGCCACCGGGAGTACATCTACGCCTCCTCAGACCAACAGTGGAACCAACCTGTCGTCACTGGCCGGAAACCACAGCAACGGGTTGTCGAATCCGACGCCTATAAGACGGTCTCCCTCAGTGCAGAACTACAACGCTACCGCTTACAGTGCGGCAAGTTCGGCATGGTCCTGGCGAGGCAGCAGCGAGATTGCCAGCAACGCCAGCGTCTACGGATCTAAGAGTGACCTTAGCACTCAAAATCGTCAGATGAGCGTTGTGATCAATGTGTATGACATGCTGCAGGACAGCAAGTTCTCTGGCATGATGTGGACCATGGGTATCGGCGTGTACCATTCCGCAGTCGAGGTCGATGGTAAAGAATATGCCTATGGCGGCCACGACGAGCCTGGGATATCCGGTGTCTATTACTCAAAGCCGCAAACTCCGTTGCCGGGAGGAATCGGATGCAAGACCAGTATCATGCATGGATACACCTCGTATTCGGTGTCAGAAGTCCGAGCAATCATCAATGAGCTAAGTGCAGAGTATCTTGGCACCAGCTACAATCTTCTCTACAAGTGAGTAATAAGACACCTATTTGGTCATATACACCGGTTTTGTTCTAATGTTTCTAGAAACTGTAATCACTTTACCGACTCATTAGTGGTGCGGTTGACCGGTGCAGGTGCTCCGTTATGGCTGAATCGTGCGACGTACATTGGCTATGCGTTCCCTTGCATAGTCCCACAGACACCAATCAAGCCTCCAGAGTGCAAAATAGACTCACTTACATCGTCAACGGCGCCGTCGGTATCGTCGTATTCGATTGCGAGCAATCAAGTCGGGTCCAAGTCCTACGACGATCTGGCAGTGACCACCTCGTCTCCGGGCTCGTTTTCCAACTCGTTTACAGGCAAATTCAACCCGTTGGCATACCTGTCTCGTCGGCAGACGGCAGCGTCGCTCTCGCCTCCGCAAACCGGCAAGCAGCAGGGCAATAGCCGTGACGACGGTTCGGCATATATTATCACAACCGGGTACGACGACGTCAAAGGTGATATCGAAAACGACGATTGTGACGTCCCCGCCGCCGTTAAAGATCAAGATGCGTCTTTCTGTCCCTCATCAGACGATGACGACGATGATGATGACGATGACGATCGTGTAACTGATGAAAAGTCATTCATCATAAGGAGCGAATCTAGACAACAACTACAGCATTCGAAGAAAGTGAAGAACGGAGTCACATACAACAGGGTACCTAGAACAGACAGCCAGGACAAAATATCCGCTACCCGAACTATAGAAGATGAAATTGCTTATTATTACAACGACTACACTGCCCAGTCTAAACGCTAGTGATGGTAAGCGATTGCTCGTGCCAGTGCGAATCGCATCGTTTATGGTTTGCGGCTGCAGACACCTTATACACTCAGACGTGGATGTTTACAAAAAAAACCATGTCTGCTCTTAAAAGTATTGCTCATAATATTACAGGAGAAGGGGTTGATTTATCTGGTTTAATGGCGCAAGTTGCATTTTTAAATAAATAATATAACTTAATACTGAGTTATCCTCGTAAAATTCAAAATGGCTTTGCATAGCAGGAAAAAATAATTATACCTAATAAAGTCACACATCGACAAAAATGAAATCTCTTAGTCATAAGAAGAAGTTTGAATATATAGCTGATCACAAATACGGCATCCAAAGATTATCGGTCAACGCCAAGTGTTTAGGATTGACGGCCTGAGCGACGAGATCAATGATTGTCTGGTTGGCTGGAATCATGCCTTTACTGGCTTGAGCCAACGCCGACGTCTTCTTTAAAATAATGTCGACGTTGAGTTTGACAATCTCTTGAAGTTGTTGATCCTGAGCGCACGGACGATGTTGGAATGTGTACCATGAACTAAAAAAAATAGAAATGTTAGAGACTGCAAGTCAAGGTAAACGATAACATAGAAGTAAACAGTTTACTTACATTACTTCATCGCGTACGAATAGAGTCAGATACTGTTCCAGATCGAATTCCGGCTCACATAGACTTTTAGCGTAGATCATCACCGAAGGTGAAAAAATACCCTCCAAGCTGGTAGGTCCTATCAGCGTTTGCAGGTTAGGCGTTAATCTGAATGGCACTGATTCTGGATTATAAAACGCCGGCGAGGTCGTATGAGGAGGTAACGAAGGTAGCGTCTCGGTCGCCCACGCAACACCAGACTTGTGACTTATCAAAAGCTTGTGCGGGTATCGGCTGTTGAGACACATCATGTATGTCATAAATGCTACACCAGCATACATGTACGAGAACTCTTTGCGGAATAACCAAAAGTCATTGAACGACGTGTATGTCCGCATAAAATGGTCTCTAACGATCGTGTTCGGAACCAGGTTAGTTTGGACCTGAGTCAGGATCTCAATCTTATCGGCAAGTACATCGGATTTCTACAAACGTTAGCGACCCCATCATTATAATCAAAGCAACAAATAACAGAAAACTTACGCCTTGTCTTGACTCCACAGCTTGCCTCATCTTATTGATCGTGTAAATCATTGCTTCATCCTTATGGCGGCCAACACGGCGACAGTAATCTTCATAAATGTTCTGCAACGATACAAACTCAGAACTGTCTTGAACAAGTCTGAAATGAGGAGACAACGGGATCGCTGCAGCAAGATAGAACTGTAAATTGCGACGACGACTTTCAGTGCGTCGCAGCAAGTTACTATTCAGAATTCTGAAAAGCTGCGTGATCCGCTCTTCGCGACGGCAATGTCGAGCTGCAGGGTATTGAATTGTAAACGGATACGATCGCGTGTCTGAGCCTCGGATAGTGATCCGGCGGTAACAGACACTAAATCCGCGTACAATGTCAACCTTGGGCAAAAATCGTTCGATTTTGACAAAATGTGCGTTCGAATCCTTGTGGAGTAAGTACTGCCCCGGCACATCAATGTCATCAAACTTCTGGTAATGGAACTCGCTCAAATGTGGACTCAGCAATTCCAAGTTCTCGGTCTGCTGGCGCCGATCTAACTTCTCTTCGAAGCGATCACGCCATTGACGCAACTTTGAAACATAGGTTTGGATATCCGGAGTTACATGCACAAAATCCGCTTCAAATGCAGACTAAAAAATTTTTAGTACTCTTTCTCAGTGACTTAAGTGCTTGTTGTGAACATACTTTTAGATGCTTAGGCAATATAGTCTCGGCAAACTTCGAGATGTTGACTTCGGCAGCAGGTGGCAGCTTGCTGTCATCCTTGGGATACTGTAATCGACTCATATACTATAGCCGGGTTAGATACCTCATTGATTAGCGTCTTATATGAGTCAAACAAACCTGAACACCATCATTGAATAACGCTACAACAAGACGATACGCATCTTCGTCCTCTGGACACTTAAACCTCTGGTAAATCTGATCAACAAAAGTCTCCATGGACAATGACAACAGGGGATAAGCAGTCTTGAGAATACCGAGAATCTCTTCGACGTACTCCCACGGCTGCAAAGGACCATTCGGTTGGGCTTGCTGCTGAGGCGTGCCCGCTGCAGGCTGAACGCTGTTCTGAAGATTGGGGGACCCAACACTTGGAGTAGTCCGCACGAGTTGACCATTTACATCTATAGTTAGATATCGCAACCATAATCAGTCTTGATCATTCGGCATGACTTACTGGACATCTGAGGGCTTGTTGCGGCGCTGATCGACTGCACCATAGGCGAGCCAGGATTAGCGGAAGGTGAATTTCGCATTGCGTTGTTGCGACTGGCAGCTTCGCGTTGGCTTGCGTGCAAAGCTTGACGTTGAAGCACGGAATAGTCTTCCTTGGTGGTTCGCAGAGAGAAATGCAAGGCCTGATTGTTGGTTAGTAACAGAAACCTAATGAAAACATAATATATGTATAGCGTACCTGGGGAAAGCTCTTTGCAATGCGAATCAGAATCTTACGAACCAGTCTGGCTTCCTTATGCGACAGCGATGTAAGCAATTGCGGGATGTATGTAATCCAATACCACACCGGAATGTCTCCAGTGAAACCATCGAACGCATGTGAGAGCACGTTGGTGCCATCGTCCAAGCTAATCAGCCATAAAATACGACCAAGGAACCGGCGGACCTTGCCATTACGGTAAAGTGCCGCAGCCTGCATATAACAACTGATTGCATGGGCTGCATTACTCATATTGCCTGTTTCCTTGAATCTGCAGTCATTGAAGTATGCCCATTCCGCCCAGGATCGAGACAAATTGAAATCTATTTGAACAGCGTTAGAGAATGTCTGGTTGGCTTCGTCAAACATCTCCAACTTGGCAAAGAACATTGCTTTGAGAGTAAAAAACTCTGCTTTCTGTTCTGAAGTGAAATAAACCAAGTTCGTGTTACTGATCACATCCAGCCCTGTCCGCATTTCGTTGGAATTTTGGTAATGACATTTGGCCTGTTCCCGAAGTTTCAAAAACGCCTCCTGAATCTCAATATTAGGTAGCGAGTAGATCTTTGTGAGCTGTCCAATGCAAACGTCAGTCATACCGTGCTTGCGTGCTACATGCGCAAATCTGTTGATTATCCATGCAATTTCGTGATATCCTCGGTATGAAGTCGAGTTAGTTGTAGACGAGTTGCCATATTGCGCTTGAATCTGCGGAACAAGTGGTAGATAGTACTTGTTAATGACCGAGAACACATGTTGGCGCCATGCGACGAGATCCCCCCAGATGTTAATGTCATCCCACATATTCGGCAACCGTTCACGCCAGGCTTGGAGAATGACTTTCATCTCTTGAGACTTGGTCTCAACATTATTGGCATCAGTCACTGCAAGACTTCTGTACAACTGACTAGCTTCAAGCAGCTCAACAAATTGCTGGAACGACTGCAGCAGAGGAATATGAGCATTGGTGATAGTTTTCGGCAAAGAATGCCATTTTCGCAATGTCAGCTGGATACCCTCATCACAACACTTAGACAGGTCATTCGTAGACGAATCTTGCTTTTGGGAAAACTTCTGGAGATACATAAACGCTTCAAATATATATCTTCGAGGAGTAGGAACGTCCATGACAGACTTGATCGATTGCTCCAAAGGATCTTTCTCTGCTGCCCAATCAGCCATACGCCACGCACACTCTAGAAGCAAATCAGTGAAACCTTCATGTTTGGCAAGCTCCGAAAGAATATCCCACTGCTGTAATTTTTGAGCAGCAAGTATCCACTGATCTTCCCACAGGATATACTCTGACTCAGAGTACGGCAGCGCGCCACTGCGCGCTTTAATCTGAGCTGTCTCATACATCTGCTGAGCTTGTCCCCACTCTCCGATTTGTTCATAGGACAGAGCAGAATTGGTCTCCACATACTGGCATCTGCGACGCCACTGTCCATAAAACATATCATCTTCTTGCAAAGCGGCATACAACTCAACCAAAGCATCTAGGTTGCTTTCACGCACGGTGACACTATCAGTCTGAGGGTTCAGCTCGGCTTCTTCCAGCAGTCTCATTGCAGAGTACCAGCCATTGTATGTCTTGCCCAGATATTTTATCAAATGCGGTGATATCTGAACGGGAACTGTGCATTTTCCAAATCCCTCCAGTAAAATTTGAATCACATTCGGCGACTTATCCATTTGACGAGTGTGGTAGTCTCTCGTCAACAAGGCAACTAGATTTCGGCACACGTCAGTACGTTCACGAGTCGACACGGTAGACCACGCGATTGGGAAGAAATTGCACCAAGCGCTTTTGACCGATTCGGCATCATAATAGAACAACTCTAATGTAGGCAAAAAGAAAGACCCAGCAGTAAGCGTGGAGCTGGATGAGATAAACGTGCGTCTGCGCTCCAGAAATTCCTCAACCTCGCTAGATATCTTGTTGTCTCCATTCGTTGCTATGGTGCTGGTCAATGACTCGAACGACGGCATCAAGAAGTCGTCATTCGACAAACTAACATTACTATCAAGCTCAATGGAGCCGAATAGTAACTGAGAAGCCTGATTGAGCCACATGGTATCACCGATACTTTCCCAGTTCTGGTCCTTAATGATGTACATAAACCTTTTCCACAATGAACGGTCAAGGCTACTTGCAAAAATTTCCATGAATCGCTTTCGGATTTTGACATCATATACGCGGGTACCAGCCAAGAAGCCATGCTCCATTCGTACAGTTAGTTCCGTGCGTGCTAGGGAAGGATCTTCGTATATATCGACCAGCAGCTGGTAGAATGCCTTTGTCAATGCGGGGTCATTTCGAAGCTCAAAGATCATCATTTTCGATAATATTGCCGTCTTTTCTTTGATCAACGGGAACAGCTCTTTGTTGTTAAATATCCAACCTCGAACAGTTTCCAGAATCTGAAAACAAAGACCAATATCACTGGATCGATCCACCAGCTGCGCCACAACGGTAAGAAAAACGCGGCGTTGATCCTCCAAATGGGAAACACGGGTAGATCCTATCTGCAACAACTTGCGTAGCATCTCAACAGTCTTCTTGGGATCCAGTTCTGTGGAGCCTTCGGTCTTCAATGCTGCCGCGTCAGTAGCGCTGTTAGTTCCGTTTGTTCCATTTTGACCACTACCTGGAGTACCATTCGCAGCAGGAGTAGAATGCGTCTGCCCAGCTTGGTTCTGGTTTACCATTGTATGATCTTTGCAAAGTTTACCAAACGCACGCATGAGTAGAGGAAGCAATGGATCAAGGGCTTGAGGCCTGAATTCTGTAAACGTACCAGCCAGAAGAACGCTTGAAATAAGTGCTTGCGAATTAGTCAAATTCTCTTGGACCACAGATGTCACCATGGCAAGGAAACTGACAACAGCCTCTTGTGCGTTATCATCTGTTTCGGCATTAACCGAGTTGCACGCTTTCAAAATTCTGCCAAGCACAGGCTGCAAGCATTCTTGGATTTCTTCGATATCTGATTTCACGCATTTGGTGAGCAGCTTTTCGAGTTGCTGTAAATTGTCCAATATCCATTCGTCTTGTTTTTGATCTAAAGTTACCCGAATAACCTGGAGTGCATTCAAAAACGTGATCATTGATTGACTGTTCAAAGTCGTCATGGTCAAGCTTCTGTCAAAGAATGTGAGCTTCACGTTGACCTCCGACCACA
This sequence comes from Myxozyma nipponensis, assembly GCA_030580395.1. Classification (NCBI taxonomy): domain Eukaryota; kingdom Fungi; phylum Ascomycota; class Lipomycetes; order Lipomycetales; family Lipomycetaceae; genus Myxozyma; species Myxozyma nipponensis. The sequence goes on from JAKTSU010000007.1 coordinate 26,569, forward strand.
AATCAGGAGAGAGAAACTGATGCAGGATCTCGATGATTCTCTTCGCCAAAGGGTTATCCGTCGACTTTTGGGTCGTGGAAAGACCTGCAAATCTTATCAAATACGTTACTGTAGCCTCACGTAGCAAGAACGGGACATTAACTTCATTCGTGTCTGGGGCTGGTGACGACTGAACCGCCACCGTTTTCTCCTCATTCGACTCCTCATCAGCACCTTCAACCTCCTCAAAACGACGCTTCCGTGAATCTGGAGATCCTGGAGAGAGCTTGTCACTTCTCGCTGCAGCCGCCTTCTTGTTCGACAGTCTGGTCTTCTCCCATTTCAGAATAAGCTCCGCCAAGTCTACCGATAGTATTTGGTTCTCGGAAGGTGTGTTAGTCATCAAACCAAGCTTGGGCATAGCACCAACGATAAGCCCAAAAAATATTTCACGAGAGTCGTAGAATAAATCTGGGTGTCGAACAATGAACTGATAGACATTGATAACTTGGTTTACATTGTGACCGTCCTCCGCAAGAATCCGTCTCGCAAGCTTCGCCCACAGTGGAGTTTTGCCATCTGACACCAGTCTCTTAGGTATAACAGGAGCCAGTATATCCAAAGCTTGTCTGACAGAAGCGCGCGCGTCGCTTTGATGAGCTTTCAAAAGTTGATGGTATATTTGTTGGGCAATCTTTACAGGTGTATCATACTCAACAATAAAGTACGCAATCAACACCGACGCGGCTTGCTTGCTGATGACATCTTCAAGCTTGATATAGTTCCAGGCAACCTTGATAATATCCTTTCTCGACTCTGACACAATCTCCGGGGTGTGATGGATCAAAATAGCAGACATCTGCAGCAGATGAACACGATATTGATCTTGGTATTCAGAGTTATCTTCCGACAAATCACTTAAAGCTGGTTTCCAGATTTTGTTATGCACAGCATCAATCCATGGCTTCTCTAAAAACTTGGGAAGATCGCCATTGCGATGTATCTCCATAATGATGATGGAGTTAATGACAAACGTGAGAAGAAACACCCGTGTGGCTATAAAGTTGTTGTTGTGGTTGAAATAGTCCAGAGACTTCTTTAAGTAAAGCTGTTTCATCTCAATAGACCCACTCTTGACCACGTTATTGAAGACAAACTCGAAAACTTCAGCAATCGGCTCAATGTTCTTTTGCGCAACTGCATCAAGGAGAACAAAAACGGTATCGATGTCGGATGGGTTGACATTGAAATACAAAATGAAGGTCCGCTGCAATTGTTCCAGGGATTGCTTCACCTCTTGATGTAGTAAAGAAGACAAAGGCCGAGATCGAGCAAACGATCGCAAGCCACTAGACTGATTCAAAATCGATACGAGAGCGTCTTTCTGTTTCAGAGCGAATTCTTCACTATTGCTGGCAACTGCACTGACAACATATATGATATTAACCATCGCACCGCATTTCTCCTCTGGCTTCTGAATCTCCATTGCGCGGTTAATCAAAGTAGGTAAACTATTGACCAAATGCTCACGCAGACTTGTACTCTTGGGATGGCTAACAAGATGTACAAAAATTCTTCCAAACCTGCGATCCGCTAACTTGGGAGCAAAATAATCGAGAGTCTCCTTGGGGTAGCGAGCAGTGAAATCCACCAATGCAGGCCTAAAAGGACTGTCGTGGTATCGTCTCAAAGAATCCTCCAGATATATCACAGTTGTGACCATAGAGTCCATAAACTTACTAGCCTCGGCCGGCAGCAAATGATATATGTTCATGATAGCTGCAATTATGTTTATGTTCTTTTGTGTCCTCAACTGTTTTCCAGATGCCTCATAGAGCCCTGCAGGATCAGCCCATGCCTTCAAATGGTCTAATAACTTGGTTCCAATCTCAATCTTAAAGTAGTTCGTGAGCAGCTCCAGTAGTACAGCAAGACCCTCCAATCCTTGAATAGAAAGCTTGCGGTGATCCGATAAGTTCATCAGAATTGGCCTTAGCCCGTTTTGCAGCAAATCTTTCGGAAGCTTATGGTTTTGAGAAAGCACCATCTTGAGACCACTATTAGCAGCAGCAATGACCTTCTTGGATCGCGAGTAAAGAGTTTTGAAGAATACTGCAATGATCTTGGCACGAGTTTGTGCTTGTTGAGCAGGATGGTTCTGGAAAAACTCTGGACTCATCATTGCTAACGTTAATAGCCTGATGCACACAATTCGGAGCTGAACTAATTGCTCAAACACACTGTATTCAATCGATTGCTGTTGACGTGGTTGTGCGAGTAAAGCGTCATCCTCCGCATCTGCAAGAGCCAATGCCTCCATAAGCAGTCGCAGCAACTCGTCGTTGAACTCCAAAAAGCCATTTTCAAGACTAAGGCAGAACGTGATGGCATCGATATTACCTATTTGCATGGGAAAAGGTAGCGCACGTAAAGGCTTTCCAAAAATGGATACCAAAAGTGTTGGCTTAACTGGCAAAAGCAGCTCGTGCAACGGAGTATTGCTTAATGATGAGAGCAATCTAAGAGACTTTTGAACAGTAGTTCGCACCACCTCGTGAGAATTTGAGACTTCGTAGAACAAAACACTCGTCAGCTGATGAAACAGTCGGGTTTGTGTTTCCTCCTTTGAGATATTCTCGTTACAAACTGTCAGCACATGCTCAATCAGTTCCTGAGCATCGTTGCATGTGAGAGAAGGTAGCTCCGGTTGTATGTCTTTAAGTACAAATAACAGTGCTCGCAAAATATCGATCTCGCGTTTTAGGATCCAATCACGAGTGAAGTTGCATTCCGTCAAGAGCACCTTGAGGCTCAGGCAACCGCCAGCTTTACTGTACCAAGCTTCTTCAAAACATGAATGGCAAAACTCTTGAGCAAGCATTTTAAAAAGCGGGAATTTTTGCGCCCCTTCAGGAGAGCCAAAAATCTGAACGCAAGTCTGATATGTGGATCTGATCGCGTTCATACCCGCCTCGCGCACTGGAATCTTGTAGGACCCTAAGGCTTCTGCAATCACGGTATAAAGCAACCTGAAATCAATACACAGAGCATCTTCGCTGTCAGAAAGTACGAACGGGCGCTTCTCGCGCTTTACTTCCATGATGACTTTGCCAATTTCGAGCAAAACAGCGTGCTCGCAGATATCTACTATCAACTTGTTTGCCTCTTCACGGATTTCATGAATGGCGACCGCTTCGAAACAGTAAGTAAGAATCTTTTTGAAAAGCTCATTCTGAGATTGCAGCTTTCTAGCCGATCTTGGCTCACTCTTCAGACTGAATTCAGGATCAGGAGGGATGATACCAGACTTGATCACCTTAACACACTCAAGAACAGTCTGGCCAACATCAGGCCCAAGGTTGGATGGATCGATGAACAATCGCGCAGTAGTCGACAACAAGCGAAAAGCCTCAATACGGTAATGCATTTCAGCTCTGTAATCAGTAATTGCTCGGAACACGGAAGGCAGAGATGAAGTGAGCGGGAACGTGCGCTTCCCAGAAATTCCATTTATTGAAATCTGAACAGCAGGGTCGTTCTCGATGGCGCTATCAGCGTTGAGATTCTTAGGTGGCTCAAGGAAGCGTCTGTTGCGACCACCCAGTTTTCCAAGAATACGTAGAGTCGTGTGGCTTGGCTGATGTGGGTAAGGCAGCGGTTTTAAATGAGTCCAGAGAGCTTCCATAACCTCTTCGATCACAGGGTCAATGATGTTGTCAAAGTAGTCTGGTGTCAAGTTGTCAACACAGAGCTCAAGCGTGCGCAAACCTTGACTGACAAGTTCTTGCGAACCAGTAAGAGAAATTACTAGAGGCCGCATTAAATACTTCAGGTGAGGGACTAAAATACTTAAACGAACAGGAACTGTCAAGCAAAGCTCGACATAAAGGTCTCTCTCCTGTGACTTTCTCGCCGTCAAAAGGAGCCGATTCAGACTTTCCAGAATGATTTGCAATAGTGGTAAAACCTCTTTGTAGAGAAGCTCAAATCTGCCGCCGCCAATGCTTCGGAACAATGTTCGCAGCAATAAGTAGTAATTGAGAGGATCCTCTGCAGTAGATGAAAACTTAAGCGAGTTCAAGATTAGATCTCTCAAGTGAGGTTGGAAAACTGCCTCGTTTGTAGTGGAGAACAGGTTGACCGCCATGAACGAGAGTTTGAATAGCCGAATAAGTAGAGTTGAACGGAGCGGATCGCCCTTACCGATATCCTCCAGTCTTTCCATCAAAAAGTTTAAGAGAATCCCTGCAAAATTGCTAGATGTAGGTTCACTGGCCAAAAAGAACTGAGGAACATGCAATAAAGACGTGTTGCGAACCATCAACTCAAACAAATGAGGGAATTCGTGCTCAACAACTTCATGGAATGCAGCAGGATCGATGTGGATGAATACGGTAGCAAAAGTTTCAAGAAGTTCTTTCTCCTCCTTTGAGCTTGTAATCGGAATGTTGGGACCGATTGAATCATAACTACTCCTGTGGTTTTCCAGTGCCGGTTTGTCTCGTACAGTAGCGTAATACGCAAATCCACTTGCTCCTTTCCTGAAAAGCTTCCTGAATATAGCAACTTGTTCAAAATTGAACCCCCTTGCAGTTTCGTTCCACTGTGCCGCCGAAATTTCAGATGATGGCGGTGGAGGATTGCAAGTTTTGAGACCGAACATGATGGTTTTCAAGCCATTCATAAGATTTTTGAACAGATATCTACCATCCTTCAGACCATCTGAAGAAACATCAGGGTGTATCTTGATAGGAAACTCAGCAAAAATATCGATGTGGTCCAGGTCGTCAGACTCCTCTGATATCTCGGTCTCAACCAAAAATTCAAACGGAGTGCCCTTTTCCTCCAATCTCGTAATATTTGCAATAGGATCTATTGGTCGCTTTTCAATCTGCTCCGAACTATGCTTGAGAGCATTCCCATATCTCCGCGTTAGAGAGGCAAATTTTTCTGCGAAAGCATCAAGGATGAACAGTAGCAATTGCCGGCCTGTACTAAATCAGCATACAGTCATTTAACTATAATCTTAAAGAGACTCACCTTCAGACTTGTTCTCGAGCTTCATTATACGCTCAACCAAGTTCAGAAGTAGCTTGGCACTCATAGTCTGGAAACTCGTTGCAAGCGAGTTGTCTTGCAGATTTTTTGAGTACACTTCCACAGTGAGCCAAATCTGCGTAGGCGTAAGATCAGCGCGCACATGGTGGAGCAGATCAGCGACCATACTGTATGCAAGAGGTCGAAGTGTCTCGTGCACTGTGAGTCCATCGCCTATCAAAACTTTCTCGTTCAACAGAAGATTGACTTTCGAAATAAACACGACTCTGAAATCAGTTGAGAGAATATGTCTTGTAGCAACCAGCAATTCCTAATGAGTTAGACATGCTTACTCCATAAAAAATATCTCAAAGATAATAATTACCTTCCTTGATGCCGAAAGCTCTCTAGGGCAGTCCATTAGAAGCCTTATGACAAAATCCGGGATTGAGGTAAGATATCGTCGCATGGCAGCTGAGAATCCACGCAAGATATAAGCCAAAAAAGACATCGTTTTCACCTGTGCAGTGATAAACTCGCCAAAAGCAGTCCTGTTCTTGATTGCAGGTGACACCGATGTGTAGATTTCGCCTCGAGCAGCGGCAGCAGCATGCGCCTCAGCCTGTGGTGCAGCTTGCTGTGACAACATCTGACAAATTAGCACAAGAGACAAAAACAAAAGAAAACACGTTTACATACATCAATGATAAGAGGAACGAACTTTGGTAAGTTATCATTGACTGACTGCTTGTGCGTCGAGAACAAAAGGACCACGATGATCGGACATTCTGTCAACACTCGAAAACTGAACATGCATTTAGGCAACGTCTTAACAGCTGGAGAATCCGCCCCCATTTCCGCAGGAAGCGAAGGAGACATTGGTCGCGGAGATTGAAATTGATGACCGGGCTAAACAATGTCAGTATAACATAGCGCCATATCGTGCCTTTATACATACGGTCCCGACATTGATGCTTGGCTGGCTAGACGCAGATCCATGCGAATCAAATGTTTCTTTGACAACAGCCGGTATATTACAGAAAATCTCGATGACTATGTCCAAAAATGGCTGTACTTGGGCACTGAGCGACTGTTTATAGCTTCTGTGCAAACTGGTGATAATTTTCATACACAGAACGCCATTTTCTTCGTTCTCGACTTTCAAAATATCCATCAGTATCTGTACCAACTGAACGGCATTTCCTCTTAGGTGTTCATTCATTGGGAGTCTGTGAATAATTTCGAGAACGCAGTTTCGTAGTTTCTTTTAGTTAGCCAGCCCGGATTCCAATGGGCATCTAAACCGACTTACCTGCTCTGGAGAAACAGTCAAATAACTTGGAGGTACCGTGTCAAGAACCTTGATCAAAGCAGGGATGACTTGTTCAATGAATTTTGGATACTCTTGAGGGCCATGGAACAACTCCACGGAATCTCGCAACTCTGACGCGCTAACATGCTTGAATTTCACATCTGTCCTAATTAGCCATCAAGATCTGAATGTAAACAATTTCATAGTTTAACATACCAAGAGATGGATCCTGCAGCCTCTGCAGACAGTTCTCAAGTGAAAACACCATGCCGAACAAATTTCAGCTTAGATGTGTGTGATCGCTATGCACGCGTAGCAAAAAATGCAACACAAATCAGCTTTACAGCCAGCAATCTGCAAACAAGCAGGTCAGCAGTAGATCAGTATTATCAGAAGTACTGTATTCGTCCGCAAAACACAATAGAGTCTGTTATAAACTGCCGGTGATTGGATTACAACCTAGGACCAGGTGCGTTACTGGGCGTGTAGGCTGGTCGTAGGCTCCTCCTTCAGTGAGGTTGGGAGCATGAAAAATCGTGGAGGGGAAGCTGGTTGACGAATTTGCTGAGTAAGAACATCTTGAATTTTACGTACTTGCTTGGTCACAAGATTTGGCGTTGTAAGATGAGTGTTTGGTGGGGGCGCGTTATACATTTCGGCTCTCGTCTGTCGCCAGCAAGTAGTAGATTCTGCTAAACCCCGGCCCATCTATCTGCATAGACAACTGCAGCAAGTGTAAGCCGAACCTCAACTTGCATGGGCCGTGCAGACTCTGAGCAGAGTGAAGCTGGTTCGTAGTCTGAACGTTCGGCGCTAGCTTGGCTAGCTATTGCTGCTGCGGCTTATGCGGCGGCAGTGGAAGCCGTTGCGGATGTTCATCATCTAATCACCTTGTCATCAGATTAATGATGTATATAGCATATATAGTAAAGTAAAAGCTTCCAGATCATTCGCATGCGTGTTCTCCCTCAGGTCTGCCTACTGCTTTTTATCCAGAAAACTAGTCCTCCAAAGAACGCTCCCGCTACTAGGGTCGTTCCCGACCACACACCCATTCCCCAAAATTTCCCACCATTTGACGTCAAAAGGGCTATCATCATTAGTCTTCAAATCTAACAAGTAGTAATAAAAAAAAAGGGCGAGCTTACCTCCTGCAATAGGAGTTCCTGCTAGAGCCGCAAACGAAATTACTGCACTGGTCAGTCCCAACCGAGCGCCGATTTCTCTTGGAGGAGACAACTCTGCGACTATAGCTGGCCACATGCTAATAGCGACTCCAGAAAAAAATCCAAACAGCACTGCATAGAGTATAATTGCAACGTGTCCAGTAGCCGGCAGCCATAATGCCAATGTCAGTACGCCGGCTACACCGACTCCAACCACAAAGATTGGTAAGCGGCCAACAATGTCAGCTGCAAATCCCGGCAGTAACCGTCCAAAGAAACTCGCCGCGTTGGTGATTGCAATCAAGTAATCTGCCAGTGAACTCGAAAATCCGTGACTCAGTGCTTGCCCTGGAACCCAAGCGTACGGAACAAATAATCCTAGATACACCACGAATATCCCAGCACATATAAGCGAAAACACAGGGTCCTTGAATGGACGAATATACGTTTCTTTGATCTGCACGTGGGCGAGCTTACCAGATGGTTTGATTCTTGAACTGACAGTCAAGCATGACGTGACTGCCAAGCCCATAATCAAGAACCCAATCGCTCGAACCGCCCATCCAAAGCCCCCACTGCCTGACGAGATCTTGCGAAACATGATCGGCATCAACACACCTCCCAGCGATGACCCGGAAGTGGCAATGCCCATCGCAGTGCCACGTCTCTTGACAAACCAACCGCCGAGGGCAGCGATGCACGGATTGAACACCATCGCAGCTCCAATAGCTGTGCAGATTCCTATGATCATCAGCTTTTGCATTGTGGCTTACGCGCTAAGTGCCATACCTTGGGCTAACATAAACTGATAGTATTCCTTGCATGCGCTGGTGGTGAATATGCCCAACAGAAGCAGCACAGTACCCACGCGTAGAATATGCGTAGGTCCATATATGTCATACACCTTGCCGACAAAAATCGTCAGAAAGACCATCAGAAACACCTGAACTGACATAATCCAACCCACTGCCGAAGGAGAATATGTTTGCAGCTGGTGGCTTATATAGTACGTCTGGAACACCCCCATCGAGGTCACATAACCAAACGAGCACGCTATACCACATGTACTACCAACCAAACACAGCCAGGCTTTTATATCGTCAGCAAGGATTCGCGTACTACGCTACCAATAAACCATGAAACCAACCTCGAGGGCCTCTGTCGGGCGGATAAAGCTCATAGTGGAGTAACCCGTTACGAGGAGCCGCTGAAGCCTTCTCACCACCATCTTGCGGTATAGTTGATTTAACCTGATGATCTGGAGAATCAACTTCAGGGAGTTGAAAGACGCTGCTTTCTTCACGGCTGCTTTCTCTGGTCTCCGTCGCCGGCTCAGCCTTCTTCTCAGAATTCTCGGCAGCCATTAGAAGGTTTTTGTACTCTGAGACTATAAGCCAACAAAACGGTCTTGGGATCTTAATGAAGAAGACAAACGCAAGAGCAGGAAAACATGCAAATTTGATGTCTACCGGCTTGTCAACTATCTACAGAAAAGGCCGGCAGAAATTACTAATGGTAGAACTTTTTGCTTTGAAACTGTTTGCTTAGTGATGTACAGCATTCGTCCGGGCGGAACTTGTCGCCCGAGAAACTTGGTGGTAGCTGCACACGCCCCGGGACTCTCCTACCACACCGGAACTCCATCGCACGCCGGCAGTATTCGAGAATATTAGCCGACTCGCTTGCTTCAGCGTATGGATTTCACGTTACGGTCCGGCTTAACCCACCAAATGTTCTTTCGATTACTCAGCACCTCGCTTGCTGACCGCAAATCAATGCTTCCCACAAATCAATGCTTCCCACAAATCAATGCTTCCCACAAAACTCTTAAATAACCCTTAACTCGGCCAAAGTGCGCGCATCTGCTCGTTCAAGACGCGACGGTGAAAGACCGGATTTATTGCTATCGAAGAAGCCGTCGAGGAGGTGTCCGCTGGCCTAGTATCGAATAATGCCAAAAATAGCGCTATCGAAAGAGTAAATCCGGGAACTTCTTGCTGAACCGTTATAGGATATAGAAAGTTGTAGCGTGTTCAAATGAGCTTGCATCCACGCGCGCTTTAAAATTACAACGCTGCCTAGTCTGCGTTGTCCATGGCGTACACTCATCGCAAATGGATGTTGCCTAGTACTCAATGAAGGTGGGAAAGGTTCAGCAATTGCAATGTACGCGAGCCTACGTTGCATACGACGTTGCATATGTCTTCTACACTTCGCCAAGAATTGGCCGCTGTAGTGATTAGCATTCTTCGATCTACACTCCAATGCAGACCTCACATATGGCGGTTGGAAGCGATAATGAATGAGGCTGATCAGACTGGTATATGTAAGGACATGTCTGGGCATGCTGGACTACTGTAAATGAAAAGCTCTGGGCTAATGTCTTGTCTTGTGTTCAGTGTAGTTTAAAAGATAACATCAACATTTAATCGACTATAAAGCATACGTCTCAATATAAGAGATTCTATTAATCCCATTATTACGACCATCAATGAGCAAAATAACTCCACTGTGACTCCAGCAGCTGCTTGGCAATCCTTGAGTGCTCGTCCATGTCTTCTTCGGGAAGCCCAAGGATCTTGTTGGAAAGGCCGTACTTGGCCTCATAGTTAGAATCTCCGGTAGGATAGAATGTTCGGGCGTACATTGCCTTAGCAAATCCAAGATGAGCAGCCATGCCTTGCCCTGTTTGCATCTCCTTTACGCCGTCTTGGTATCGTTCGGCCGAAGGCTGGTACTTGATGGTCCAGTTCTCTTCACTATCACCAAGCGCTTTGAGCATACTAGCAAACATGTCCTTCTGGGTAGTCAGCCAGCTGGCAATGTAGACTGACTTGTCAAACCATCTCGAAAGCGTTACACTCTCATCGTTCTCATCCACCGGCAGCACAGGCAAGCTCAATAAAGCAGCCACGGCACGACCGCATATCTCATGAGTAGAAGTGTTGATCAAGGTGAGGCCATCGTCATAGAAATTCATCACTTTGTTCTTAAAGTCGAATCCAAACCACTCGGGCCCGCAACATACGCTATGTTCATACCAGAACATGCAAGAGATGCCAATCCAGGTCAGGCCCAGGTCTTTGATTTCCTTCTCTCTCTTGGCCCATCCCGGTGAAAAAGTGGCTTCTTGGACCAGTTTCTCGTTCTGGGTATCTATGCCCCATGTATTGGGGAAAACATACTTCACACCTGCTTTGGCTGCTGCTTGGAGAAGCTTGGCTTCCAAGTCTTTTGGGGCCATCACGCTCAGGGTGATAATCAACACATCCTGGCCCGTTAACGCCGCCACGATCGAATCTTCGTTATCGTAGTCAACGTCGACTCTGACAACACCGTCAACCAGCTTACTCTTGCTCTCTGCGCGCGAGATAGCCGTGACGGTGTGCTTGCCGGTGCCAATCAACTCAGCCGCGATGTGCGAGCCAACGTGACCTCCAGCGCCGACCAGCGCGACCTTGACGATCTTGTTACTGTAACCTGTGGGCATGTCCTTGGCGTACATTTTGCAGACAATGTTCTCTGACTACATTCCCATTTCTCTCTTTTGTCCTTCGATCTATCCACCGTCTTATATAGGGGAGAACGACCCGTCAGCTCTTTCACTTCGGAGTTCGAAGATGACGGATTTAGGAGATTACGGATTTTGAAGATGACGGATTTAGAAAATGACGGATCTTGAAGATGACGGATTTTGAAGATGACGGATTTAGAAGATGACGGATCTCGAAGATGACGGATCCAAGAGTTAGTCCGACGCGGAGTATAAATTGTCCGACGCCGCAGCTGTTAAGGCCCAGAAAGGCTGACTCGACCAAAAAGGCTTTTAAGACCTAGCCGCGCTTTGATTCCACATGCTGACCTGAATGCGATTGTAGTTTATTAGTATCTTCAAATTTATAGCTCATAGCAGTAGACCGATATGACAGACGTGGTCTTAAAAAAGACTCCGAGTGATTTTTGAAGGATTGTAGAGAGCAACCTCGCTCTTTATCGGTCGGCAAAACAGCTACGCAATGAATTTCAAGAGAATTAGACCGGTTCAGCGCGGGCGGAATCGCGCCCCATCATTTCAGGGAGAATGACAAGTTGACAACGATCTACCGGATAAACGTAGACCTGTATGGGGTCGCCGGTATGGGTTATAAGGCCAAAAATGCGTCTTTCCCGGACTGCTACTATATAGGTGGGTGAATTGTTGCGTAGCCTACGAGAGCGTACAAGGCGAGACAAGCGTCACCTACGGCCTCTCTGGATCCAAACATTCTCGACAGTGGCGAAGCATACTCAGCAAATATAAAGCACCATGCGACAGCAGAAATACGTAGGAAACACCAAAATGGCGTAACAGCTTCGGTACTAGCTCTATCCATAACGTAAAACAGAGCACCGTTATTATTTGACCCTTCACATCACTAGTCCGGGGATCGATCCCACCCACCCTCGCCCTAATCGGGCACAACTCGCCTAGTTGCTACTCCCTGATTCCGTGCTGTCATCATGACGATCTGGCAAGTTTAAGCCAGTAGAGCTAATATTGCCATGCGATGCTACTGATGCTAAAATTTTGTGAATGAGCTGCTGTGCAAAGCGTACAAGCCGAGATTAGCAACGTTCTAATGAAAACAATTATCACGTAACTTAAGCCCTAGTCTTGGTCTTCGTAGCACCAACCCCTTGGCTCTTGAAACTTTTGAAGCCGAGACCTCAATTTACCATCGGGTCGGGTACATCAAGCAGACACACAAACACACAACACACAAACAAGCAGGCTCAACAAAAGCAAAAATTGCGATGACGTCTATATCAATTCCACAAAACTATACATTATGCATGCTTGCGTGCGGCACCATGAACTCAGCTGTCTTGTCGGGCGTGCTCGACGCCATCGCGACCGGCGCTACCACCAGCTCGACGGCAGATGTCGAAATTCCAATGCCGGCCCGGTTCCTGGCTTGCGTTAAGCGCGATGTATCAGTCGATAGACTGAAAACTGAGTTCGACGGCAAAGTTGAGATCTATCAGCATAGGCACGCGGAAGCCATCAAGCTTGCTCACGTGGTCGTGCTAGGTTGCAAACCACAGCTATGCGAAGAAGTATTGAGCGCCAAAGGAGTCAAAGAGGCACTGTCTGGGAAGCTACTGGTCAGTGTGCTTGCCGGAAAGACAATCCAGCAGATACAAGATTTGGTCTTACCGTCTACTCTTGTTATACGCGCTATGCCCAATACACCAGCCAGAGTAAGTTTGCCCGGTCATTTTTTTTTGCACAGCGAGAGCTGCTGCTAATTCTGTAGATTCGGCAAGGTATGACTGTTATTGCATTTCCTGCTCCACCATCTCCATCTGCTTCGACGGCCTCGCTGCTTGATTCACCAGTCATGACTTCGGCAGAGGTCAGACCTGCCGTGCAATGGATTTTTTCTCAAGTCGGTCGGGCACTGTTCCTAGACGAGAAACATATCGACGCCGTGACAGCACTGTCGGGATCAGGTCCTGCATTTGCATGCGTGATGCTTGAAGCCATGACCGACGGTGGAGTGATGATGGGATTGCCGTTCGCGGTTGCTCAAGAACTGGCTGCTCAAACCGTGCAAGGTGCCGCTAGAATGGTCCTTGACGGGAGCCATCCTGCTCAAATCCGCAATTCCGTGACCACCCCCGGTGGCTGCACGATCGGCGGCTTGCTTGTGATGGAGGACGGCAAGATTCGAAGCACGATTGCTCGGGCCATTCAAGAAGCTACTAATATTGCTGCCTCGTTGGGATCGAAGAAATGAGTGTACGATAGCTAGATGAACTACTAGACTGTTTTTCTGAATGAATTATCTCGCCCAACATCACTAGTGATCCAATGCTATTCTAGTGCTCCGAATGAATGTAAACCGCATTCATTGGCTTGCATGGAATACCGCTACAACGGGGATCACTTACGACGCTTTCGGTACATGTTTTCGGTGATAAAAGACGTGTTTGGCCGATAATATTATCACTAATCAAGATCTAACGGGAATAGCGCACGCAAGCCTATGACAATGATAAGCCGCCTCTTCACCCAGTAATGTCCACCGACACTCTTTAAATAGACTCCCCGCATACATCATTAATCCAATAGTACAGTTCTTCGTGTGAATCAAAGGAATGTTCTCTGGATCAGAAACCACCAGCAAGCTTTCTAGATATCGTTCCATATCGTCTCTGGCATTCCATACTCTGCCAGACATGCCGTTTCGTCTTGCCAAATCCGGCCCTTGCGTTTCCTCCCAGTAATCGGAAAACTTTCGACTGCAGTCTTCCATGGCATATCCATACGCCCACAGAATCAAACATCCAATATACGCACACCATGGCCTATGCAGTACTACGTCGTTATCAACAGAATACGAAGACTGGCCCAGAAACACACTAGCGACCAGCCGAGACGCGTGCCATACCGAAACAGCGGCTCCAGGAGTCCGCGCCCACGCCTTCATTGAATCTTCGGCCCGCAGCCAGTCTTGTGGCCTTATAGCACGCCCAAGTACATTTGACAGGCCGGCATACACATGAAGCTGCAGAACATCAGTATACAATCTTATGATTCCTAGTCTGTGCAGAGAAGATGAGGCAAGGATGAACGGGATCCCACTCGCCGACGGATTCTCCGATTCCGAAAAGTCGAACGAAATTTTCCATGTTTCGAACGCCTTATTGACAACCGAAGTCCATTCGAACCCATTAGGAGGTGTCACCGTGCCATCTTTAGAGTTCCATTTTGCTTGAGAAGACGCGGCAGCAACAGCAGCCGCCACTGCTGGATGCCCAACCTGCTGCGAGTCAGCTGGTCTAGGAGAAGACGGCGCAGTCACAGCGACGCCGATAGATTCAGCATCTTCACTATCTTTCTTATCTTTGGTATTAATTCCAAACGTGATAGCACCCCTTTGACGCATAGTCCACGATATCGATAGCAAACCGTGCAAAACAATGTACCTGCCAAACGGATTTAACCGGAGCCTGTTCCATCCATGCGACATGACCAACTTCAGACTGGCGAAAAAGCTGGTCCGGCGCTTCCGGGTTCGACGGAACAATCTGCTCCATGTTTCGGGATCAGGTGCATTCCAGAGAGCATCATCGCATGGCAAGTCAAGGTAGAGCTCGTTGGCGTACAATGCAGGGGTGTGACCAAACATTTCAGCATGCTGGATATCTATAATAAATGCAAAGAATGCAGTTCGCACAGTGCTCTCTGTTCTAGTCCAATGTCGCCATTGCTTTTCAAGCGGTGAAAGGACTGAATCAGCCGGTTGGCCCGCCGTCGAAGGGTCGTCCGCGACTTCAGGATTGATGAGGGATGATCCACGGCGCATTAGAGTGATAAGAGTACCATGAAAGACATGTGACATTTCGTGTACATGCCGATTAGCAAACATCTTTTCAAACATCTCGCCCAGCAATAATGTCTGGAACACCCAGTGCTTTGCCGGCGGGACAAAGTCTGGATTAGAATATACCAATGTCCGCAGGTGGAGATGAACTTGAATCGCCAATCTCAAGGCTGACATATCACGATCATACTTCGTACCGATAGTGTACATAGCAACAACAAGCAACGTTGGTAGACTATTTGGATCGGATGTCGGTCTGTGCAAAATAGGATACTGTGGATGAAAGTTTTTCCAATACAGTAGTAGCCAGTGATCCATATTCTGACAGTTTAACAGCTTATTGCGAGCAATCTCCGGATCGGCTGATCTAAATACAGAAAGAATTCGATCAAGAGTATCTTGCGATACATTATAGGTCACTTGAAGAGGGCTTGTGACAACTTGTCCGGCCACACCTAAGTCCTGGGGCCCATGATCGTAGTGAAATTCAGGCATCCAGTTGACAGATCCGTTGCTACTCAAAGTCCCCTCACTTCCATGCGTGTCGCCAGTATTCTGCTCGTCTAGCAACCAGCTAGTAAATCTGTCGTCGAAAGGGAAGTTTGGATAATCGAAAACGTCTCGCTCACCAAACACAGGCATCATCTCATTTTTACCAAAATAGTCTTCAGTTTTGTCGTCAGCCGGACTGGCAGATAAAACAATCTTTGCCCGAGACGGACTCCGTGCCTCTGTAGCATTCTCCTGCCCAGTAAAACCAGGCTCATCTGTCACTGAGTCTGCAAATCCTGTAAATGGAGCAAATGGAGACTCAAGGTTTGTGAGACTAGCGATTGATATTGCCGACGGGGTCTGCCCGATGGGTTGGTCGGATTGTGTTGGCTGAGTAGTGCTAGTGATTGTGTCCGACATATCATCTGCCTGTAGTCCGGGCTCGCTGGGCGACGATATTGATGGCCGATGAACTAAAAGTGATTTAGGCAAAACAGGAATAGTCCTGGAAAAGGATTTTCCAGACGTCAAAATAGTTGACGCTGATCTTTGGGTCGGAGAGCTACTCTGCTGCGGCAATGGGGACGAGCGTACATCAGAAAATGGCAACGAAACGCTTCCTCCACTCCCATGCGTTGACGAAATGATCGGTTTCGTATGGTGTTCTGCGGAGAAGGACTGCGATGACCCAAGCGTTTGATTTTTAGTCGCACTAGAATCAATATGCGAGGGCAGAGCTGACACACGTGAAAGCTTTCTTTTCTTTGTAGTCCCATTATTCTGAGGAGCGGCTACTTCGACAAAATTTAGATTGCTAGCCCTCTGTTTGTCCGGAGCAGGAATATCTACCGAGTGAACTGGCAGGTGCCTCCGAAGTAGGTCGGCCCTGACAAATGACTTCCCACAAGTAGCACATACGTATTTCCGGGCATTTTCGTTGTCTGCAGCATGTAAGTCAGTCGTGTCAAGGTTGCCAAAAAGCGCCGCGATAAGAAGATCCATCTGGATGAAACTTGGATCGGTGCAACAAAAACTTACGATTTAGCTGATGACGATTGAGGTGTTCCTGCCGATAATATGCGCGACCACAGCCCTCATGCATACATATGTACTTAAGGATCCCATCAGGGGTCGTTTCTTTAGCTGATGCGTTGCTACCACCAACTGTTGATTGTTTCGTCGGCACTCCTTGTTGGTCCTCAATTTTGACCATCACATTGGTACTAGCACTGGTAGGAGTCGAGCTCGAAGCCGTAGCAGCTCCACTGCTCATCGTGGCAGAGTGCTATCTCCGGGATGTGATCTATAGCGCAGCTCAAAATGCTAATTACGGGTCCTTGCACACGACAAGACCGGAGAGTCCACCGAGCTCCGCGTTTGATGCGCCAAGAGGAGATATGACCTTTGAGACCTGTGGGATCTGATAGTTCAATAAGGATATATTCGACACTCGCTAGACGCGCTCATATCGCTGTTGAGCTTACCTTAGATCTTCTTTGATTGACGATCCCGTGAAAGGCTCCGAGCGGACCGCAGTGTGGGTTATCCCGAGATGATCCGGTCGCGACTTGCCTGAAGGAGCTGGCTACAAAAAATCTGGGGATGGTTTGGGCCAGTCTGCCCTTACGGTGTGGGGCACGGTGGAACGAAAGCTATCCCGCGGGAGAATTTGGTCAAGGTTAGGGCGCTACGAGCTTCATGATACTCACTATTTAACAGCGTTTGCTAAACTAGTTTTGTGTTAGTTATATGAAGATTCCATGCATTTCAACTCCGTAGCAATACGTGCGAGAGATAATAACATGGCAACGTGCATAAAAAAGGAACATGTTTGAAAAATGAATTTGTGGATTAAAATGAAAACTTGTATATTGGTAACATCAGCAATAATCAGTTTAGTTTAGCGGATCTAAAGCTGACTTAGCCTCGTAAGCCTGCTTGGCCAATGCTATGAGGGCATCCAGTTCACCGCTGCTCGCACACATGGATCTAAAAATAGAGTCCGACTTCTCCAGAAGGAGATGCGGATGCTCGTACTCCTTGATGTATCCAGAATCTAGTACCAGAATCTTATCGTAATCGATGATCGAACGCAGGCGATGTGCAATCGTTAAAATCGTCGTCTCAGAGAACTCAGTTCGAATGGTCTCTTGAATCTGGGCGTCGGTAGCATAATCAATTGATGCCGTGGCTTCGTCAAGCAAAATTATCTTAGGACCCCGCAGTAATGATCGAGCCAAGCACATGAGCTGACGCTGACCTTGAGATAAATTGTTACCACCTTCGGTTACGGGACTGTCGAGACGGTAAAACACATTCATGTCATATGATTCTCGCTCGAGATCTGTCATGCTGACTCGAGGGTCATAGCTGCTGCCTGAAGCATTGGATCCGGGGACGTTATCAATCAGATGTACATGCTTCAGCGACGTCAAAATCTCTGTATCGGAGTAAGTACCGAAAGGATCCAGATTAGACCGAATAGTGCCACTAAACAATGTAGGATCCTGAGGAATGATTGTCAACGCCTGTCGCAAATCTCGCAAGCCGATAGTAGAAATATCAATTCCATCAATAACGATCTTGCCCTGATCGGCTTCTAGGAACCGGAAGAATGCGGAGGCGATAGTGGATTTGCCAGCACCGGTGCGGCCGACAATACCAATTTTAGCATTCGGCTCAACCTCAAAAGAGATTCCCTTAATCACGAGCGGCAACTCCGGTGCATAGCGTAAAGCCAGATCTTGCACACTCACGGCACCTTTATCGGGCCAGCTGGCAGGTGGTCTGCTATCGGGAATAATAGTATCCGCTTCTTGTTCAATCTTCAAAAACTCGTCAATACGCTCCACAGAGTTCATGTTCATTTCATTTGTCGCATACAGCAGCACGACCCAGAACATGTTCTCTGTGAAAGTGATTGCGTATGTCAGAATCAGCCCAGCCAAACCAGAATCAATTCGGTTGGTCGATAGAAGCACAAATACACCAGCAAAAAAAGATACGAGACCTCCTGAAACATCAGTTCGGAAACACATCCATCGGTTTAGTCCCCACATCAGCCAGTAAGGACGAGAATTGGCGTCGACCTTATCCATACTCTCGTTAATGAAGCGTTGTTCATAGCCGTACGCACGAATAGTAGCAATTCCCACCAGAGTTTCACCAAAATGCTGGTAAATTGGTGATCGCGTAACCGATTGCATTCTCTTAAGTTCTCGAGATGATTGCAGGTAAAATACGTTCACAAAGAAAAACAGCGAGCTGATAACCACACCAACAAAAAGGAATTCGGGAAGAATCGAACTGATAACACCAACAATTACAACGACAGACAGACACGAATGAATAAAACTCTATAAAGCGGTTAGCAAAATTTCACGAAGAGTACATTCTGGTCAGCTTACCAGAGCATCGACAGCCACCTCGCGATCAACGCTTTCAATATCTTTCGAGAAGCGATTGATAATCTGTCCTACAGGAGTTCTGTCAAAAAACCTTGGCTGTGCATACATAATTGCCGTCAAAAGTCGATCGAAAAGCTTTTTGGAAGCGCTAAGTGAACCTAAATAAAAAGCGCCCTCGCGAACGAACGACAGGAATATATAAACCACAGCTATGAGCCCATAAATGGCGAGGTAATAAGCAGGGCCCTTGACATCTTGACGAGTGGCGTAATCTGATGTCAAAACATTCAAATCTCCGTACCCAACCTGGCCATTGTTGACCGGCAACATAGGCAAAATCACATTGCGAACACCAGCCTCGGGCGCATATTCGAATAGTCCACTAGAATTAGCGGTAAATTGATTGGACGAAAGATTTCGAGGAGCAAGCAATGCTTCAACGCTAGAGATGGCAGCAGCCCATACTCTGATCCAGAAAGACTGGCCGATAGCGCCAGCCTGATGACCCACGAATGTCAAAAAAATAATAATCCAATATGGAGTAGATCCCATGGCCTTGAAGTAGGACAAATACACCGAAAGCTTTACCATTCCCACCTGCTGGATCTCGACGCCGGCGGTAGATTTAGCAGCCTTCGGTACTGATACTTCTTTACCAGCTTCTTCACCTTCGTCGACAGCACCTTCAGATACTTGAATAGGATCTGTAGGAACCTTGTCTCGCATAGTCGCCGTAGAGCCGGTTCGAGAGATGTCACGAGAATTTACAACACTGTTGACTAAAAGCTCATCGTTACCAAGAACACCTGAGTTAACGATATCAACAGGCGGGCCCTGCATCACAATTCTACCGCTTTCCATAACGACAACATTATGTGCGAGAGTGAGTGTCAATGCGACGTTATGAGAGACCAAGATACAAGTCCGGTTAGCCATTAATGGACCGGTGATGCAATGATCATACAAATACAGAGCAGTATGCGAATCAACTGCTGACAAACAGTCATCCAAAATAAGATGACGAGCCGGCGAATACAACGCTCTGGCAAGAGAAATGCGCTGCTTCTGACCACCAGAAAGAGAAATACCCTTTTCACCAACTTGAGTCTGATCACCAGCACTAAGAATCTGAAAATCTCTTGTCAAGGCACAGAGTTGCACAACTTGCATGTATCGGGCCTCATCATACTTGTTCGTGAAGAGAATGTTATCACGGATAGTACCATTGATAAGCCAGGGCTGCTGTGCACAATATGCCACTGATTCAAAGAGACCAGTCCTCTTATAAGGCTGAGGTTTAGCGAGCAAACTAGAACCAGGTAGAAAAACTTTTCCTTTGATAAGATTCATCTCGCCAAGTAGTCCTAGAAGTAAAGACGACTTTCCACTACCTGTAGGACCCACAATAACTGTGAGCTTTCCGGGTGCAAAAGTTACATCTATATCCTGCAGCTTGAAGTCAGACGCCGACGTAGACTTCCCCCAAACAAACATCGCGTTCTGTATTCCAATCAACGGAGCATCAGGAGTACGTTGGGTAACGCTTAACTGCTGATACTTCGACGTTTCCTCCTCATCCAAAAATTTCTGTACACGGTCAACCGAAGTGCGGGCTTCAACCATATTTGTGATCATCTCAGCCAGACGATCCATGGGAGTTCTCATTAGATTGAATAGCGACAACGAACTGAACGCCACAGAAGCTGTTAATTCATTCTTGGCAATCAAGGTGTAGAACCCAAATGTAATGAATGTGATAATTGTCGGGAAACCAAACCAGATCATAGCGGCCAACGCAAGAACCAAGAAACGTCGGCGCAATTTGTAGATTTCTTCTTTTCGGACCTCATTGAGCGAATCGGTAAACTTGTCTTCCCAAGCAAAGAACTTAATGATTTTAATACTTTGAAGAATCTCATTCGTCTTTTGGATTCTTCTGTCAGTGATAGACAGAAGCTCTTTTTGGATTCTTCCAAAGGTCCTGGCAAATTTGTAGTTGATAGGTAGCAACGTAAGCATACCAATGATTCCAACAATAGCCGATGATCCAAGAGTCTGATAGAGTAGAATCATAGATATAAATATCATGGAAGTACCCTTGATTATTGGATTGAGACGAGCAAGAACATCGGCTATAGCGAAAGCATCAACAGCCATCAAGTTCATGACACGACCAAGATCAACCGACTCATCTTCGATCTTCTCCTTTTGGGCACCGACGTCACTTTCCTCCGCCAAATCCTGCTGCTCACTTTCAACAGAAATATCCTCTGTCTGCGTGGACTTCGTCTTGGTCGTCACACTGTCTGGCAATGCTACCGCAACTTTACGCTTTAGAGCCTTGTTGTATAGCTCGGCAACAATAACAGCACGAACTCGAACCGAGGTCTCACGGAAGGTCCACAAAGCCTGGACAGAGCAAGAGGCATTCACAACAGCAAAAACCAATAGCAGAATGACATACAACCATGCAACATGGGCAGGCTCCCTTCCCGGGTCTTCAATATGACGAAGAATCTGTCGAACGAGAATGGTAGGCGTGAAGGTGAAGACGGAGTAAAGCAGCGAGAAGACAAATCCGTACAGAAGAGCGGGCTGAAAGCATTTGAGAATACCGTAGAGCATTGTGCCGCCATTCTTTGCCATTCTATAACTAGGCATAATGATAGCTGACCGGCAGTCATCTTTCAAATCCCATACATCGCTCATCGTTAATGGACGTTTATAACCAAGCCAGACCAAACCATCGGCGTACGCAAAGGTCATGGTATCAAACATGCTAACATAAGGCGATGGATTGGCTGGCAAACCGTCCACGGTCCGAATAAATGCAGGACGGTCGCGAACCGGAGAGAAAAACGCAACGGCGAACAAGATGACATAACCGACAAAGTCAAAAACGGCAAAAAATTTCACAAGTCCAAATTCATCCAAGCTGATCAATGAAGATCTGAAGTTGACAGTGTGAATGAATAGCAGTACGAAGTAAAGCATTGCAGTGTGCACGCGCAAATTTCCGGACTTGTACCTAATCCTTGGTGACAGTTTGACCAGCGTAAGATACGAAACGTATACCTATCGTTAGCAGCTAATTAAAATTGTAACAAACAAGCCATAACATACAGCAATAATAGACTGCGTTATCTGCACACGAAGCAACTCTATTCTATCGGACTTAAATGCAGGGTACTGAAAGACAATGATTCCAACGATAGCCAAAACATGGGTACCAGCCAGGATAGCGGCCGTAGTGACTTCAAACACGTTTCTGATTCTGCTAGAGGTACTTGTATCCAACAGCAGGACCTGTCCAGTACGTTCGTTCTCCGGGGTCACCGGCGGCTCAGCATGTGTTCGCGGGGCGATGTCCAAGGCCTCATCCTCGACGTCGGCAGTGTCCATTGCCCGGTCATCGTCATATTCAGCAGTCGCATCTGTAGTACGCAATCTGTAGATGGGTGCTGTACCATCGTCGCTTGAATCCTCATCAATTGGACTCAAATCGGACGCTTCCAGGCGAGAGTATCGGTTATTTCGTGAAAACCATCGTTTAGGTGCAGCCAGAAAGCCGGGAAGCAAAACGGTTCCCGTTATAGTGATATAGATCAGCGAAGCCAACGTAGCTAGCACCGGGAGCCAAAAATTGAGGTATCTATACGGATCAGCATCTATGAGCATCGTAGATTTTGACGTTCACATGTGGACGGCTGTTGTCTTGACACGACTCACGTACCTTTGTCTAACACAGGTATTGAAATCTTCAACATCCCACACTGGCGAAGGACAGAGTATCGCCATGGCGTTATCCTGCTGTGGCGACACTTCTGTAAGTCGTCGAAGAATTGACCAGGCACGAATACAAAGAAGAGTATTCAAGCAAGCAGAAATACCTTATCGAGATGACGACGACAACGAGAATCTCAAGGTCTAGCTAGGCACAACTCGACCATGTGCAATAGAAGTGCTATACACAAAAGCACTCTTCACCGAACAAGAAAACAGAGGGGATTAGACAAATCTCTCGAGGACGAATCTTAAGTTCGACTGACCTCGGTGTCGCTGTCTATCCGCGTCGGCTGCGCTCAAAAAAAGAGCCAAAACCATACGCGAACAAGAACGGCTCAGTCGGAGATGCCGGTCGCAATTTAGTAAGGATGAGGTGTTTCTTAACGAACTTTCGGCGGACAGGGACAAGGACAAGGAGAATAGAGTTATAAGATAGACAGTACAAATATAATGCATAGGGCATACACAACACGCAACTATTCTACATTCAAGCAGCAATCGAGTCGAGTAACGGACGAACTCTGCGGGCGTCGCAATATCGCGATTCAAGCACATCATCGCTGTCTCACATCTCAGTTGTCAACAGTTGTCAACTCACGACTTCCTGCTTTGCGACGCACAGCCAATTTTCCCAGTACTGAATGCCGTACGAAAGTTACCGTTCAAGCTTGACAAAACGGGGGCAGTTTTAGTGCACGGTAAATCCGCCATTAAAAAATTGCGGCACACCTCACGCGTAGTGCTGGATAAGCCACTATCGCCCGCCTTAATGGCACAGGAGGTCTGCTATTGCACAGATAAGCAGAGAGGGCATATTTTGTACTCAAACATACATAATCCTGACCGGTAACTTTTTTTTGCAAATCCTTGTGAAATGGGCTAAACCTGAATGTCTGATTGACACTTAAAATATATATTTAAACCCCTACCCGATGAGTACAACGGGCTCAAAAATCGACCACCTATCAGAGATAAGACAAATATGTTTACCGCTGCTCTTGCAAGAAATGATGGCTCTATATATTTGCCCTTCTAACTAGTCAACTAACCAGTAAACGAACTCTCTACTACAATTTCCAACCAGAAAAACAGGCTATCTCAACAACAGTGAGAAACTAAAATAAATAAAAAAAGAAAGGACAGTTTCACGAAAAAAACCCCAGATAAAATGAATGACCGAAAAGATAGTGCGGATCATGCGTATTTCCATATAATGCAAGACCAGATTGTTCTAATAATTAGCACAAGCAACGCTATGGCCTCATCATAGAACTTACAGCAATAATCTCTCTCATTGTGACAATTTCTTCAAGAGGACAGGAAATGATGAAATCTGAAATTAGTATGCTACCCCTGCTATATAGAGATCGCAAAACTTACCTAACTAATTGCCCTCAAGAGCTTGGAGTTTAACAAGTTCATAATACTTGAGCTTGTTGGCAAGTAATTCTTGATGAGTGCCCGACTCAAGTATCTTGCCATTCTCAAACACGTAGATTATATCCGCTTTTTGGATCGTGCTGAGTCTATGCGCAATCGCAATTGTAGTCCTTCCCTCAGCGGCTTTATCAAGTGCAGCCTGCACAACCTTCTCCGACTCATTGTCAAGTGCAGATGTAGCTTCGTCAAGAAGCAATATCTTAGGATCACGAACGAGTGCTCGAGCGATTGCGATTCTCTGCTTCTGACCACCAGAAAACAATGAACCCTTGGATCCACAAAGAGTATTATACCCGTCAGGCAGCGACATGATGAAATCATGGATATTGGCCTGCTTGCAGACCTCATAGATGCGCTCGTCAGAGACATCTTCCTCCGTTGTACCGAATAGCACGTTTTCGCGAACAGTACCAGAGTACAATGTAGGCTCCTGCTGCACTAACGCAATGTGTGATCTGTAAGCGTTGATATTCATGGTCGAGATATCTTGCCCGTCCAGCAGAATCTGACCCGAAAGAGGATCATAAAACCGCTCGATCAGACCGACGCTAGTACTCTTTCCACAACCAGAGCTTCCAACTAGTGCGATATACTGACCCTTTTTGACTGAGAGGTTAAGCCCACGCAGTACAGGTACCTGAAGCCGGGTCGGATATCGGAAATGAACATTCTTGAACTCAATGTTACCCTGAACGTTTTGTGGGACTACTCCCTCATTGCTCCATGAGTCGATCAAAGGCTCCCGATCAAACAGGGTCTTGAGATTACCAGCCGAGTCGTAAGCCCTAGCCATATCGAGTGCATACGAAAACACGATTGAACCGTTTTGCGAGCCGTTGACGAGCGAAATGACAGATACGAAGAACATGTAAACCGAATAACCTTCCGCACGAACGAGTGTAGATCCATACCAGAACATGAGTGCCTGGATGAGATAAATAATGGCCTGTGCAAGAGCATAAAGAATCGCAGAGTTAATGTTTTGGCGACGAGACGTCTTATAAAGATTTGCAAGGGCCGAGCTGTAGTTATGAATAACATCTTCTTCCTTGGTGAGAGCGGCCACAGTTTTGATAGATGAGGCTGCCTCAGCAGCATATGACGAGGTGGCACTATATGCTGCCTTAACACGTTCCTGATGGCGGGCGAGCAAATAGAACCGGTAGAAACCAGCCAAAAGTAAAAGTGGAACGGTTGGAGAAGTAACGGCAGCAAGCTTAGTGGCCACACCAAGAGCGACACCGATACCGCCAAAAAGCATAATCGCCGAGTTGATAATCTGGCCCATGGTAGCACCAGAGAGACCTTCAATTGCTTGAGCATCCTTTGAAATGGCAGATGTAAGCGCACCGGCCGTGTTCTCCCTTTGATCGAAGAACGAGATGTCCTGTCGAACAATCTGATGGAGAGTAGCCATGCGAAGACGACGTACCAGACGCTGCCCAGAGTAAGAAAATAGACCGACAGCCATAATAGGACAGATCAACTCGATCGCACCCATGATAAAGTAAGTGATATTGTTCTTACGTAGTCTGGCAGCCTGAATGTAGGGATCTTGTTCACCGAGAGCATCGACCGAGCCGGAGTAAACAGTAGACAAATATGGATAGCCAGAAGCCATGACCACACTAAAGAACAGAGCAGCAAGATTAAGTCTCTTTTCTGGCAGAGACATTTCCCATATGAAACCGGCACGCTCTTTGAACGAATATCTCTTGGCCCGTGGGAGCTGGACCTTAGCCGCTAGAATACTAGAAATCGACTTTCCGGTAACCGTCTTGGAAAGTGCAAGACGATCTGTCTCCTTAGAATCAATATCTGAGCTCGAAGAGGAGCAGCAAGCTTTGTCTAATTCGTCTTGGCAAGCAGCAGCTTCTAGTGCGGCCTTTTCGTCAAGCATGCTTTCAACGTGATCAGTTCCTACTTCAAGTCCTTCGATTACTTCGATTTTTCTTTCAACTTCCTCCTCAACCTTCTGCTCGACAGATTGGGCGCGAACTAAATCGTAGTACTCTCCCTTCTTATCGATGAGTTCCTGGTGAGTACCTTTCTCGAGAATCACGCCGCGTTTCATGACAACAATCATGTCTGCGTCCTTGATAGTTGAAAGGCGATGAGCAACCACAATAGTAGTACGGTTCTTGGAAGCCTTGTCAAGTGCATCCTGAACGATACCTTCGGACTTAGTGTCGAGGGCAGAAGTAGCCTCGTCCAACAACAGGATCTTGGGATTGGATACAATAGCACGAGCAATGGCAACACGCTGCTTTTGACCACCTGAGAGCAAGAATCCCCGCTCACCGACGTGCGTATCTAACCCTCGCGGAAGAGTATCGATGAAGATCATAGCATTGGCTTGCAGACAAGCCTCTGTAACCATGGCCCGTTTCTCAATTTCGGAAGCGTATTCGTGTGGAGTACCTATGAGACCAAATGCGACGTTTTCGTAAACTGTGCCAGCAAATAGCACTGGCTCCTGGGATACCAGGGAAACCTGCTGACGAAGCCATTTGACATTGAGCTCGTTGGTATCAACACCATCAAGCGTGATGGTGCCCCGAACCGGTGTGTAGAATCGTTCAACAAGACCGACTATTGTGGATTTTCCTGAACCCGATGCTCCGACCAAAGCAACGGTGGTGTTCGCTTCAATCTTGAGGTTGAAATTTTGCATCACCATAACATCTGGACGGGACGGGTAAATAAACTTGATGTCTTTAAGCTCAATGTCACCTTTAACAGACGGCAAAGTCTTACCAGAATCAGACGACGAGTCGATAGCAGATTCACGGTCAATCGTAGTATAAATCTTGTTGATAGCAGACACGGAAGCCGAAACAGCACGCACATGAGGGGTGATGGAAGTAATAGCAAAAAGTCCCTGAATCATGGAAGCCAAGATGGCGACGAGAGCAGCAATGCTAGTACCACCTTCCTTAAGCAGACGCACGCCTTCAATAAAGGCAACAGCATCATCAAGGTACAAACCGAGCCAAGAAATACCAGTGATGGCACCAGCATAAAATCCAGCACGCATGGCATACTTCATAGACACGCCCAGGTAGTAATCATATCGGCTAGACAGGCGTGACTGGATGTTAAAAGCCTGAACGTTTCGGATGGACGACAAAACTTCTTCGATGATGGTGCCACCAGTAGATGAACCGTTCAGCGCTTTACCATACAGCGTTGTCATACGATAAGACGCGAAAACAAACGACGCGACGATGAATACGGCGACAATGGTTAGGAATCCAGCAAGTTTTGGCGATAAGGCAAAACCGACGATAAAGGAGCAGACAAATGTGGACAGGAACGAGGTCAAATATCCAACTTTTTCGGAGATACCTTCCTGAATCATGAGCGTGTCTGAAGTGATACGTGTGGTAATTTCACCTGTGCCGAGTCTGTCAAAGTAGGCGATGTTTTGCTTGAGAACTGACGCCAAGTAATTCTTACGGATGCGACCGGCAAGAACCTCTCCTCGATCGATAAAGATGAAAGTGAAGGCATAGGCAAGCAAAAATTCACCTACGGCAAGGTAGATGAAGTAAATTGCATTGTAACTTGCCTGACTTTGGAAGTCTTCAGGAGAAATGTAGTACGGGATATCAGTGTAGTTGTAATACGAGCCATCGTAGTAAAATTCGCCAAACGACGTATTGTACATTTCATTCGCATAAGAGGATGAATTGGAAAACACAGTCTGGTTCAAATACACAAACTCGTCGTATCCACCGAACATGTTGTAGAACTGATACGAGCGGATATAATCCGTGAACTGTTCCGCAAACACGCCAAAAATAATTGGCATGATGGCTTTGATCGATCCTTCGGCGGCAGCACAGAAAAACGCAAATAGTACCGCAAGGCGATCGCCAGGAGTGGCATATCTGTACGCGGATAAAAACGAGGTGTTGACGTCTGGAACCTGGACTTGTGCTCGAAGCAGGTTGGCTTCGTGTGGTGGCAGAATAGAGAACTCATCCGTAGAGCCTTCTGAGACTGGAACCAAGGAGCTGCCATTCTGTTTTAAAAGCGGCTTCTCAGCTGACTCCTTCTCTATTTCTGACATCTGTCCAAACTTGGTCAGCAGGTCGAGCATGCCAGTGCGTCGCTCGTAATACTCACCTCGACTTAGAATCGGTTCCACCGGAGGTCTCAAGTCACGCCTCTCACGAAACAGAAATCTGATAAAGCAAGACGACAACGAAAGCAAGGCTAGTTACTTTAAGCCGGTTAATTTACAACAGGGATCGAAGCAAGGATGAAACCTGCGAAACATGAAGAGTATTAGATCACCTAAGTCCGGCAGTGGAAGTGAAAGAAGATGCCTTGCTCATATGAGATTAGCTACGGAGCTACTAGCGCGCGCGCCGCGACGGTCCGAGACGTTTTATGGGGCCAAGCGTACGGGGCTCTACTATGACGACCGTCTGCATAAGGCGCACCGTGATAGGCTGATAGCTGATAGTCGAGCCTAATGTTTCTACTTTTTCTATGCCTTTAAACTTCCAGATTGCCATCGTACGGTAATCTGGTTTTTCTGCAAGAAGACAAATCGATGAACGAGACGAGACCAAGTAGTTTGTTACTACTAAATGATTTTCTCGGTTCTCTTGGCCTTTCATTATCAAACTTAGTATCTAGACTATTCAAGACTGTGTTGCCAAAGCTAAAATACGCTAGTAAAGCGCGCGATGCCCAGAACCCAGGTGGGCTGGTTGAAGGTCCAATAACATACCTAGAAGTGTCCAATTTCGCTCTACCTGATACGACCCTCCAGACAACGGAAGAGCAAATGATACCAAAAATTGCATCCTCCTCCGCAGCTGATTTGTTGTTGATGCTACCACTTTCTCAACGCAGGGCGTATCTTATCAATTACCCTAAACCACCGTATCTTGACTCAGCCATTGACCAGCGCTAGCAACCCTCGACAGTGAGTTTTTACGTAGCGATAAAGGACAGATGTACAATCCAGCAACTCCCGGACAAATGCTCTTTTTGGCCTTCCCAGAGTTCATCTTTTTGCTTTTTACAGGGGGGAGAACGCAGTCCGGGAGGCGGCCCGATCCGTGTCAGTAGCGTTAGGAGCGGTGGCGGTCGGCTTGTCCGCATTTTCCCTCTTTAAGCGTGAAAACGGGACGAGCTGAAGACGAGATGACGGCGATGATGACTCGTTCGACGAGCGTAATATTTACACGTGCAGACGTGTCTCTTACAGCACTTGCAATCAAAGCTTTCGATGCTTAGCTTATGCTTTGTATTGAGAAAATCTCTAAGGACTATACGAACACGAGTGAAAGTATGCCCGTAGCCTACGGGCAGTGGCTCGTGCATGTTTAGACAACTTTAGCAATACTCTCGCTCGAATGCCACCAACGCCGCGCAACGAGAGCTATGGCCCGTAAATGGATAGGTAAATATCAAATTCAACGAATACGCGCCCCCAGACAAATTACATGCGAGTTAATCGCAACAAAAATCCCATTAGGCAAAAAAAAACATTATTGATGCTGTTCACACATAGTCAAACATTCCAGCAATTGTCGCGCCTTGACGTGAATGAAGCCAGATTGTACATCGTTGATACCCATACTGATCAACAGCGTATCATCCATCCACCCATGATAATAAGAATCAATGATTGGATTCTTATTCTTCTTCCTTTTTTCCACTGCGTCCCAAAATTCAGGTTTCTGCGCCGCTTGCCTAATATCTGGCCGCTTACGTTTTGCCGCTCGCTCTGGATCGTAGACAACTTCGTCGATATCCGATGGCCACATCTGGCCATTATGTCCACCTGAGTCAATTACTTTGCTTGTTCCTTTGTCGTCTTTCTCCTTGGCATCAGATGCCTTTGTTTCTTGCTTGGCGTCAGATGCCTTTGTTTCCTCCATCTTGCCTTCCGCCTGTATAGCTTCTGCTTTAGCTCTAGTCGCATCATCTACTATTACTTCTTCTTTTTCAGATTCCTTTTCGTGCTCTTTCTCATGTTCCTGTTCTTGCTTTAGATCTTTGGACTCCTCAGACTTCTCTTCGGGTTCTTTTTTCTGTGTGACATCATTTTCAGCGTCTGGCTTTTTTGAATCTTCTTTGGAGGTTGTCTTGATCTCTTCAGCCTTTATGCCTCCATTAACGTTTTCACCGGGGATAACCCCCTTGTTGAGCGCAACAAGTGAATCAGGTCGAGGATCCTGAGCTAGATCTGATTCCTGTTGTGTATTCCTTTTGATGCGCATCGATTCTGGTACTGGTGCGTGCTCTCTGAAGTTAGGATGATCCCACTGAATCTGAACCGTATAAACCATCTGTCGTTCGTCAGTGCCGGCATACATCAACTCAGGACTGCGAGCAATAATGTCGAACGGAGCAGTCATGTTCATAATAATTGCGTATCTTCTGTAGAAAATGCGGACCCAGTTCTCATACTTCAGATGAATAATGGACACTATCACCGTATTATGGATGGTAGGCTCACAGGGATAATCACATAACGTAACCCTTAACGAGTTGGAGGCCTGATGGACCCGCATTTTCTGCATGGCATTCGTGAAACTATGAACGAGATGATTCACGCAATTAGGTGTGGTGTAACCCAGCGCCACGTTCTCACCACTGGGATCATCGAGTCTTGAGAGCGAGCGACTGTGAACGTCGGTATGGACGAATTCGGTATTATTAGCATCCCAAAACAGAAAAAAGTTTTTCTCGAACTGGAGTAGCTCCATGTCACTTCGTGGGAGCTCAACGGGTTCAAGGAATCGAATCGGCAACTCTTCGATTTGCATTTTTTTAGCCAGTCCAGGGATTACGACACGCAAGTCAATCAAAAATACGTGGCGACAGTTACGAATACCATTCGATCCGTAGATTAGCAAAGGCTCACCAAACGGCGAAAATAGTGTTCTTGGATCAACTGCGCCTGCCAGTCTCTCTTGTATTTGGAATGAGCAAGATTTTTCTGGCGAGGTCCATTCTGGCAATTTGACGCGCTTAAGACCTTCCACGCAACGAAGAGTCTGCTGTTGAAACACTTTTGTATATGCCCAATCCATGTCGCAGTAAGATATGTAGCTGTGCGAGGTTTTCACTTCCGAATTGCCGTTATCTATTGATATATCTTCTCTTGCCAAAACAATATACGGATGCTTTGCCCCAGCAGGGTACGGCAGTACAGTAGGATTAAACCTAACAGGAGGCTTGTCGAACCCTTCAAACGAAAAAAACTCGATGTGCATCATTGTTCCAGTAAGACCAGCAATTGATCTAAGCACGTTCGCTCCTCCTTGTTTGAAGTACTGAAGATCACACTGGCGAAGGAGGTCGTCTGCTGATCTGGTGTTGTCGAAATTTGGTACCGACAGCGCCGATTCGTCGTTGCTACTGACACGACTCAAGTAGTGAGGTTCATTCAACGGCAATTCCTCAATCGTGTCATTCCGTTGAGATCCAGACGACGAGACGACCACATTTGACAGCACATCTTTGATGTTATCAAAGCCCGTAGAGTAGAGCCCGAAGATGGCGACCGCCACCGAGACCAGGACCAGCCCAGCGATGACGCATAGAGCTTTCTGAATCGTAAACTGCAAATGGAGCTGCATCGTATAGAAATGCAGCAAGAGCAGGAGGTTTCTGAAAAGTGCCGTGGGCACGTATGCAATTCTCCAACTTACTCCACGATGTCGGCTCCAACACCTGCCAACCCAAAATACGCGCGTAAAATGAATTTCTCGTTTAGGCTAAGCTTAAGCTTGTTTGAGCCGGCGCAGACCAGAAGACCCTGATCGGAGCGAGATGGTGGACGACAGCTGGCAACGATGAGCAAAGAGATTGCGACAGAGCTGAGTATCGACCAGTACTTCCGCTCTCTGACTTGCGATCGTGCTATCAATCGCCTGGCTAGAGTTTGTCGGCGAGCGTACAGTTGTCGCTCTAATCGGTCGTAGCAAACGTATGCTGAGGACTGCAGCAACCACGGTCCAGAACGAGGCTCAAGGACGATCGTGAAGCAGATGATCTAAAATCCAGAATCCAGATAGGCACAGTGTGACACAGGTGTATTCCCCTTGAGATATCTGAATCTTTTTTTGTCGCGTGCTGGCCCCGTCCACCCCCCGGTCGCCTGACGTACGCGTGCGACTGGCTACCCCGGTCAACCGCGGCGATTTCTGGCGTAAAGTGTGGCTCTTTTTCGGTCTATCGAAATCTCTTTATTTTCTCGATCTTTTCTGGTGTCACCGGTTGCTTGCGATTATGTAAATAAGCCATGCCAGCGCGCCGAGATGTAGTCACGTAAGTGTTTAATAAGCGTCAATTGGAGCTTCTCTCAACTCTAAAGCGCACGTGAGCGGGTTTGGTTTCTTCAGTATTTTGTGATATATTTACACTAATCTTTTATGCTCGTTCTCTACTACGCTCTTTGACCGGCGGGCCGGCTGTTCGTTACGTCGTATCACGTTGTTGACATGAGCGGTCTGGATCGCCGTTCTCGATCACCAGCCTTCACCAGCCTGGATCAAACACATAACGCATTCCCACAACACCCTCTACTTCCTTATTCACTATTCTCCTTTTTGTTTTTATACAATATCCGGCTGCTTGATATGGCTAAGCAATTAATTTCTTCCCCTAGTCTTTCGAGAACAGTTGTCTGCAAGTCAGACCATCGCCAGATCGATCTGGACATGACGCCTGGCATGCCCTTGTTGGACGGCTGGACCAGGCCTTTATCACTTCTGACAACTCAGTTTAAGGACCCCGTTGTTTGCGCACCTGATGATCTGTCGACTCAGTTCAAACACTTTATGACGTATCGAATGCTCGAATGGCCAAGTCTGCTGACCGTCTTGGACGATCCGGCCGAGCTAACTGAAGAGCTTCATGACCAGTTCATGAGCTATCTCGGGCGCTACGATCCACAGTATTTTACAAACAAATTCAAGTCCTGCTCGAATCAGTCTTTGTTCACTCGTGGCGATCCTCTACTTTTGTTGAAATCGTCAGCTCATTACTTGACCGACGGGGTCTATGAAGACGACGAACCTACTGCCACCGATCCTCGAATGACCAGAGTTTATTTGTCTAAGCTTGGTACTTACATGTTTTATCCCAACATGCCTAGAATGGGCACCAGCAACCTGGATCCTAAGACATTGAAGCACCCTATCGATTTGAGCGACACCATCAGTTTTGTCAAAAAAATCTTCTCCAATGTCAAATGTAAGTTAATCCAAGCTACTCTCTAGTTCTTCGTTATCTAATGTCAACTTAAGCCCCCCAATCTGACATGACAAACGAGTATGGGGACAGGTTGTATCCTGCGATTGTCTCCTTCAGAGGGGACACAATCTATTGTGACAACTCGACTATTACACGTCATTTTAGCGCGCACTGGTACTTGGCGAACGATATCGTTCTATTTTCCTTTGCTATATCGTGCTTTTCTGAGCAGTTCGTAGTTGCCAAATTCCGTACATGGTCAAAAACGCCTGACAGTCAGGAAATTGTTTTTCGCTACAGACTTTTTCTAAACTTGATTGACTCTCGACTTGACCGTGCACCGTGTCATACACTGTCCGGATGCATTTCATCGTCGTTCAATAACGCGGTTGATTGTTGGCCAATTATGGATCTCAATAAGCAACTATTCCCTAGCTGGGTCCATAACAAATATGCACTTTTGATGGCGATGGAATTCGATAAGCGTACGTTGCACCTTCAAGATAGTCGCTCATTGGTTGCCCCGACGAAAGCTTTAAATAATGAGGCTGCTAGATCGCAGAGCAAGCCTAGAGTTTATACAAAGCTCAAGCAATCGAGGCCCACTATACATCATTGTAAAGTGACTAAAGTTGTTCCTCCTGCGACTCGTTCTGTCAAAGCTATCACCACAATCAACGCCAAGGGACGCACTTCAGTAGCGAGGCCCCGTAAGGTGTTGATTTCTTAGCGTTACTATTGTCCAATTGATAATTCATTATGATTCTATTCTTTAACCATCTTGTTTCTACTTATAATGCTCCTCCTCGCATGACCCAGCTCTTCAAATTTACATAAATCATCCAAACAAAAACCTAAAGATCATCCCATCGTCGTTTGATTCTCGCATTCGACGAACTGCTGCCTGCCTCATACCAACCACCATTTGCACTAGGCTGGGGTTGAGGACTAGCCTCGTTAATTACTGAAGTAGGTGTGTATGACCAGCCCATGGTTACAGTAGTGGCAGCATATGGCCTTAAGGTATTCGTCGCGAACGTGGAATATTGGAAGGTCGAGAACCTTCTCGACGCAGACTTGGCCGTCACAGTAGTCCCCGGTTGTTGCTGCATGGGAGCATATTTGGTAGACCAGCCAGTTTGCTTGGGATACGGAGTCGAAAACATGTCCCCTGTTGTGGTGACCTGTTCGTTATCGTGCAGCTCTGTATCGAGCGTGTCGCCGGTTCCAGACGGTACAAACGTTCCTGTCATGCCTGTGAGCGTGAACCGATCGGAATAGTTGATCACGTAGCCAGTTGAGAAGATAGACGTCATCTGCAAGAAAAACTCGCCCGACGATGCCACACTGACTTGGATCGTAGCTTCGTACACGCCGTCTAGAGTGGCCATTGGCGAAGAGGTAAAGATGCTCTGCAGTTGTATAGGATCAGCGTTCGTCCCCGTGAACAAAATCAGTGTAGCGGTAGTCAAGTCATCTAAATCAGGAGACACGCCTGAGTCTTTCCAGGTGATTTTGAGTGTCGACCCTGCGTCGTATACCTCGCCTGCAGCTGGAACCACGAACTCGACGTCGGCAACTACTGTACACGCCAGTGCTGCTAGAGACAGCACTGTAGTAGCAATTTTCGATATCCTCATTCTCGCTTAAGTCGAACTAATGGAAAATTGCGGATTGAAGATCAAGCTGATGGGCCAAAAAAAAGCACCTCACGAACGCGCAAGTTTCGCCGCCAACAGCGAGCGCAGAAAAGAAAAAGACGGTTAGATGGCACCACAGTAGATATTCGAAAGCGCGCAATTACGCCGGTATTGCTTGTCTTTGGCCGTGCTCTTGGTCTTCTTGTCGAGAATCTGATCTGCTCCCGTTTAAATTTAGCACGATCAAAATGATCCACGCGTCGACTGCCAGGCGTCCTGGCCACCAAATTTGCAGGAAGCCCCTTCTAGGGTTTTAAGGCCCAAATGGCCCTTCTCACTCTTCGAGGACCAAATATCGTGAACGGAAAAAATAGCGCTGGTCAGGACAGGACTAAGTAATTCGAGAGCTATAAAGAATGATCTATTTAAAGTCAGTCCTGCGGGTCATTGACAACTCGGTATGCTTTTGGAGTTTTTTTTTTTTTTGCTATTTTAAACGCTGTTCGGGTATTGGAAACGATGTGCTAATTATCGACAGGGCGCTGCGCTGGCGGAATGTATCAACGTATTCGGCAAAGGCAATAAATCAGCTGGAAAAGTTGGTAAGTATTAACGAGAAGATTAGTGGTTCATGCTAACGCATAGCAGGTGATAAAATAGTGGTAGTGGTCCAGGAACTGCGAAGTACACGCGCACAAGGAATCAACGCCCAGAACCGAATTCAGCGAGGTGATATCCGTCATGCTGTCATTGTCAGAACAAAGAAAGAGATACAGCGACGGGATGGGACTGTTGTTAGATTCGACGATAATGCCTGTGTTCTAGTGAATAAGAACAATGAGCCAGTAGGGACCAGAGTGCTAGGAACAGTTGCTAGGGAACTGAGCACCAACTATGGAAAGATTGTGTCTTTGGCTCCGCATGTGGTATAAGGGATAATGATGTTAAAATAGGATGCAGCTAGCGTTGCAGGTCTAACGGTGTACATAGTCATAATATAGTATCAAAGCAATATCAACATTCATCGTAACTCCAGAAACATAAATATACCCATAGATCAATGGAACAGCTTCCCACATTGCACACAGACATAAAATAACACCTGATGTCAATAAAACATAGAAGAGCTGAATTTATACACCACCAACATACCATATTAGTCTCTGCTTTCCGTTGTTGCGACTGGAAAAACACTGCTTCCTGATTGTGACATTTTGGGCATTCCTTATTCGACCGGGGCTTTTTGTAAGCACACCATCTTTACCATGGGGGGAAAAGAGCACTTACAAGAGTAGGATCAGATCCAACATCAAGCGTCACACCAGCAGTTTCACTTCAGTTTAGCATTTGTGCCATGACATATCCCATCATGGTTTATCATCACTCCTACTCACCTAACGTCAGCTAGAATCTCATTTCTGTAGACTTTAAGATCAGATGCCAGCTCTTTGTATGCACAATTTCGACATGAATATAGTAGTCGCTGGTTTATTTTGTCTTCCTTTGGATATAACATATTGTTGCTTTCTCCTGTTAGTAATGTTTTCTCAGTCAATAATTCACCGCCTGAAGCAGACTCAAGAGCTCACCACTCCATGCAAAACCTAAACGACGCCATTTTGAACTAAACGTGCAATTAAAGCACAATGAAACTGCCTTGGCTGGTCAGTAATACGCCTTCCAGTTGCAAATCAAGCCGTCGACAAATCCACAAAGCTCGCTTTCGCATCTTTGTCTACAAACACCTTGGAATACGACGTTCTCGCTTCCCGGACCAAATCCCCAAGAAATTTTCGTACTCTCGAACAAATCGTGGAATAGTGACTGCTTTCTTGAGCATAGATTTCTTACGAGTACTCGTCGAGTACAATTCAACCCGTTCTAAAGATATCTGTTATTAAATAATGTCGGCTTCAGTACTTGTCAGATCTTCAATGCGGTCGTCGAGCCTTCGCCTGGCGTCGGCGGGTCTCAGGTGTGTATTTCGGACGGTTCATTTGATGCGTTACCTTTGATACTGATGATAAAAGGCACGGCCTCAATGCGACTGTTTGTCGCTATAACTCTACTACCGTGGAGCCAAGTGCCAAAATTTCGAGTATAGTGGACCAAATTTCCGGTCTGACTTTGTTAGAAACCGCGGACCTTGTGTCGTTGTTAAAGGTGAGCGTGAACTACTAGAAATGACGAAAAAACCCGTTCTAACGTCAAAAGACTCGCTTGAACATACAAGATATAGCAATGCCCACAGCGGCGGCTGCCCCAGCAGCAGCTCCAGCAGCAGCAGAGCCTGAACCAGAGCCAGTGGAAGAAAAGACAATGTTCAACATCAAACTTGAGAGCTTTGAGGCGTCAGCCAAGCCCAAGGTTATCAAAGAAGTCAAATCATGGCTGGGTCTTAATTTGGTTGAGTCGAAGAAGATTGTCGAAAGCGCGCCCAAGGTGTTGAAAGAAAACGTTACCAAGGAGGATGCTGAGAAGATTAAGGCTACGCTTGAAGGTCTTGGAGCTAAGATTGCTATCGAGTAAAAGCAGTCGGTCTTCTTTTTCTGGTTAAATAGAGATCATTTGTACATAAGTTGGTATTATTTCATATAGTTAGTCAACAGCTTTTCCTCCTTGATTCTGTCAAAATCATCGTCGTCAAGATCACTAGTATTCTCCCACGCTTGTTCGAATTCCATCTGAGTCGAGCTTATACTTCCGGCAGGAATTACCCATATATTCTCCCTTGTTCGTTTGTGCTTTATATTAACATCAATGTGGAGACTTTGACCATATTTCACCTTGATGAACTCACCCTCTCTCTATCTTCATCCATTCGTCGTAAGATTCCATCTCGTGAGAACGTCGGCACAGTCTGTTTTGGTTGATATTGATCCGCAGTCCTACCATTAGCTCTTCTTTTTCAATCGGCGTAAAGCTCTCAATCAGCTAAGGGAGTTATTTTTCATACACGTTCTTCTCTCGTTCTTGTAGCAAGGCTAGCATCTCATCATACTTTGCCTCGTTGATAATCTGCTTGTTCTTTAGATTTTCAAGGGCCTATTGTCAGTAGAGTCTATAGCAAACACACGACAGTCTGAAACACACATTCTTTGATAGTTGAGCATTTGCCAACGCCCCCGGCGCTTCCGGTACAACTTTGTCCAGGATTTCCCATAGGTCTCTGTTCACCATCGCAGCATAGTCCGCGAATCCATTTCGAGTATTGTACTCGCACAGCGTTTCGAGAAAAAAAAATATATTTATCCGAGCATTAAGAGACGTCTAATTTGTCAGTACATGTATTCTTGTCCAGATCTGCCTCTTCTCTGCTCACCTTGTCCAGCTCTTCTAAGACACATGAATAAAGATCCTCCGACAGATCCTGGTATCTATGAGCAAACTGGGCACATTTAGTAGCCGACTGGACCGACGCATTCAGTCTCTTTATGAGATCTATAAATGCAAGCCGAGCTCCAAATGCGTCTAGTGGCATCGTAAGCTAGCCTGAGTCGATCGAGGTGGACAGAACTGAATCACATCGTGATTGAGCGCGTACGGTATATTTTACTAAAGCGCGTGCTTATTCTTCGATCGAAAGTCATCCCGCGACGGCTTCCTTCTCAGACTGCACAGAGATCTGTCTATCGGATACATTCAAAATGCCAGTAATCAAAGCATCAGAAACGGTTCCTTTCTTGTACAGACTGATCATTCAGACCGTAGAACCATTGCTAGCAGCGGGCGGTGTTTTGCAAGCGTTTTTTGGTCCTGAATTCTATCTAACGACAATGACTCGTAACAGTGTTACGTACGCTCCGGACACGGCGTTTTTGTATACGGAATTGGGCGGTGCATGGCTCTACTTCTCATTTGTTGAGGCAGTGGTGCTACGCATGTTCGACGATTTGAAGCTGTGGAAGACGCTCTGTATAGCAATGCTACTGAGCGATATTCCCTACACGTACAGCACGGTACAGGCAGCCGGTGGCATCTCTGAGTATCTTGCTCTTTCCACTTGGACTTCCATCGATTGGACTGTGTTTTTCACTACTGTCCCAATGGTAGTCGTCAGAATATTGATCGTACTCGGTATCGGGATCAAGGCACCGAAATCCAAGCGGGCATAAAGAATTTAAAGGCAACCAGTCATATACACATCGTATTTCTCCTTATAAAACTGATCCAAACGATCATCATCATCGTCATATGACTCAGTCTGGAATTACTTTCGAAGTCGTTTGATGGCGTCACCTAAAGGTTCACCGTTACGTAATGCGTCGAACGTCAGGTCATCAATCTTTTTGCGTTCCGTACAAGCCAACACGACCTTTTCAGCCAGGTCGGGCGGAATAACAACAACCCCATCGGCATCTCCAACAATAAAATCACCAGGATGGATCCACAGCTCGCCTTTAAACTGTACCGGCACGTTGATCTCGCTGGCGCGAGTATGGCCACCAGATCCTAAGATCGATGTATCTCTAGCGAATACGGGAAACCCGAGTTCACGATGCTCGTTAATATCACGGCACCGACCGTCAATAACAGCGCCAACTGCTCCTAAATATTTCGCTCTGGTTGAGATCAGGCCGCCCCAACAAGCCGAGTATGCGTCAGATGGCTGCGACACAAACATGATCTTGCCTGACTCACTATAGTCGGCCTGATCGTTAGCATTCGATCAAAGCTTGGCCCTTTGTATTTTTATCAGTACGTACGTAGTGTTTGGCAAGTGACGGACTCGTCCTATCTTCAGCAGCGACCATCTATCGTCAGCTTTCATATGCCCGCCGTCTCATTTCGTAGTTCATGTGCAAACCTTAACAGTGGTAACCTGACCAAAAATCTTTGCATTCCCAGCTTGTCTTTGAGGAGAATACATTGAAATCCCATCTAAAAACCCGCCGTATGGGTACGTCAACTTGGAGAGCGCATCGCCGATCTGTCGGCGTAAGTGCTTTGGACCAGACTAAAGGCTAAAGTAGTGAGACTCACATCGCAGCTAGCAAACTCTTTAAGAGAAGATATGATGGACTCAGATAGAATCTTTGACATTTTCGGTTGCAAGCGACGACACAAATTCTGCAGGAGGCCGTCGCCTTTGGCCTAGCATTTAGCAGCTAAATAGAACGGGACCTCAGACTGGAGCCGGGGTCAATGCACCGGGAGCTCCATATGTTCCCGGAGAGCCGAGGACGTCTTAATATGTTACCAAATGACCTGTTGAAGCGCAAGATAAGCTTTCAAAATACAACAAAAGTAAACCATTAACTTTTTATAGTCATGCTACTATCAATTGACTAGTAATTGCTACTTTAAACGCTTTCCAAGACTGCTGAAAACACTGTGGTTGGATCGTCTTAACTTGCGGCTCGTTCAAGATTGCGTCACGCTGTCGAAGAAATGGGATGAAATGGGGATCTTCGATAATTCGAGCATTCGAGGAAGACAGCAGGAATACGCAGAGCACACATCATCATCACACCTCTATTCACCGAAATCAATGCCGAGTACACAGACTTACCTACATAATACGATTCAGGCCTCGTTCTTGAAGGGCATTGGGAATGCTCTGGGCCAGTATGTGGGTGCAAAAAAGAAAGGTGTATGTAGGGGTTGTTTTGGGCCAGGCATGCAAGCCGCTGACGACGTCTAGATCAACGTGGAGATTTACTTGGGCCCAGTATTGGCCTTTTTTGCGTGGGGGATTATTCAAACTCCGTTATTGATTACTTGGAACTCGATCATTGACAAGCAATGGCCCACTGCTGATGATGAAGTGGCAGTAGAAGCTGTCAAAGTCGAAGACGATGTCGTGACGGTAGAACAGAAAGCTGCTGCTGTAGATGGAACCGAACCTCCGGTAGTCGCGGAAAAAAAGACCGCCGTAGCCGTGGAAGAGAAGGTCCCGAAATTGTACTATACCAATATCATCATCAAGACAATATTGACGGAGACTTTGTTTAGCACCGTCACTAATGCCATGTTTGTGGCCTTTCTCGGTCTCTGTCGAGGTGTTTCAATTGATCATATTCGTTTAATGATTCAAGCGGTGAGTTGTTTTTTTTTTTTTCTTGATGGGGGCCTTATTTGTGCTAATAAAACAGAGTTTGCCTACGATTCAGTACAATTCGCTCAAGATTTGGCCATTGGTGACTTTTCTTAGTTTGATGTTTCTTCCTCAGGATGCGCGAGTTCTGTTCCGAGCATTCGTAGGGATTTTTTGGACGGTCTATCTTAGTTTGACGACGGGCTAGTCTAGAAGTTGTGTGTCTATTTTATTTCTATAATGTGAGAGTTACACTATTTTTGCTTTTAAACCCATACCTCACCCTCGGTGGACTTCTTGACACCAGGGAGGGCGAGCATTGCCTCCTTCCAGGCGTGCACGACAGGGTACTCGGTAGCAGTGTCGATAGGGAGACGGTACAGGAATCTGACCCATTGCAGGAAGGACAAGTCAGCGATGGTAAGCTTGCCGAGGCACAGGTATCCGGTGCCTTCCTTCTCGAGACGGCCGGTCAAAACCTTGAGCATACGGTGGGTCTCGGCAACGTATCTGTCGGCAGCTTCGACGTTCTTGTATCCGTTCAAAACCTTGAACCAGACGGCCTGGCCGAGGTAAGGACCAAATCCGGTCATCTGGTAGAAAAACCAAGTGTCGACAATGGCCTGGTCCTCGATCGATTCGGGGTAGAGCTTGTGCTCGGGGTCGTACTTCTTGACGAGGTAGAGAATGATGGCACCGGACTCCCAGATGGTCAAGTCGTTGGCAGAGTGGTCAACAAGAGCAGGGATACGGCCGTTGGGGTTAATTGCCTCGTATTCCGGGGTCTTCATTCCGTTCTCGCCATCACCGAACTCCTTGAAGATGGTGGTGTACTCGAGGCCGAGCTCGCAAAGAACCTGAGCAACTTTCCAGCCTATCGTCTTCGTTAGTTCACCAGAACATTTCACCACGTCAACCATGACCGGAGCTTACCGTTAGGGCCGACAGGATGAGAGTAAAGAGTGAATTGAGGAGCCATTGCTTAACAGGTAAAAGAATCTCTAGATGCGATGATTGTGGAATCCGTTATGGCGTGCAACACAGGAACCGGGGCCGAGACGGCATATATAAATACCGGGTTCTGGACATTTTAGTTGCAACAGCCCTAGTCCGGCAATTAAACACCACACTGTTATCTGGGCCTGGCATGCTTCAAACTGATTGGGCAAACAAGAGAGTTTTGAGCTTCCGAGGAGCGCGGGCAGACTTGGTAGGTGCGCTGCGGTTGCGGTGCTCTGATATCTTGGGACGCGGCGGCGACGGCGACGGCGACGGCGACGGCGGACGCTAGCGGGATGCCATTACTGTCGTCAAGCAGTAAGCAACCGAGAGCCATCGAGCCTGGTTTTTTTAGGCATGCTTGAGTCGCTGTCTATCTAGCTGCTGATATGTCTGCATATGGCTTGTGCTAAGAGGGAGTCACACTTTATGCCGGTGAGGCACACGGTGGAGTCGAGCCAACAAGGTACGATATTCGGCGTAAGCGTCAAGGAGTGGTGGATACGAAGACGAGAACGGCAAAACCATTCATTGCGGGGAAACATGTATCAAGTAACCGTTTAGTATTACACCCAGCCAGACGGGGAAAGTAATATCTGGTCAATCTATTCATGTGGATCCATGGCCCCAGCCAGCCAGACCTGTAGCGTCGTCGTCGACCCGAGGAGCTCTCTCCAACTCATCACTTGCAGAGATAGATGCACACCCCTCTCTCGCGCTTCCCACCGCCATGTCTACAAGGCCCGCCTGTCTGTGATCACGTACCCCCCAACCGGGGGCTCTAGCGAACTAACGCCGCACAAGTTCACTGGGAGGATTAGTCAGTGCTGACCAGGTCAAAATTATAGCCAAAAAAAAAAAAAAAAAAAAAAAAAAAAACGTCAATCCATTCAGAATTGCATGCTGCGAAACTAGAGAAAGGAAATCGAGTACATGGAAGTTTCGGTCGTTCTGTTCACTACTTTATGACCGACGATGGTCTCCTGCCACCGATAACATAGTCCATATTCCAGAAAGTTTTGTGAATCGTTCTCCAAGCTGTGTCGTTGCTCACCATTTTGATCGTGCTGTTTTCAGATCATCCAGATCATCCAGATCATACAGTC
The DNA here is from genome assembly GCA_030580395.1 of Myxozyma nipponensis. Classification (NCBI taxonomy): domain Eukaryota; kingdom Fungi; phylum Ascomycota; class Lipomycetes; order Lipomycetales; family Lipomycetaceae; genus Myxozyma; species Myxozyma nipponensis. The sequence continues at coordinate 69,568 of JAKTSU010000007.1, forward strand.
CAAACCGAACGCGCAGAGAGAATGGCACCGGGACTGCTTACGTCTCAGAACTGTGTGGGTCATATCCACTTGATAGTAGGCTTCACTCCCCTGTCACTGTCGAGAGCATCGCGGTCAATAGAATGCGGTGCCAGCGTTGTCATTATTGCTTCCAAGGTTTCTGACAAGCTCGACGCGGCCGAGAAATGGGAACGAGAAATGCTCGTCAAGCTCAAAGACTCTCAAACGCTCAAGTGGATTGATCGCGAATTTGTTGACAAAGATTTAACTACTTGTGGAAGACCAGATGTGGATTATTTCGTGGACGCAGTGTTTGTCACTTTACCCTTGGTCTCACCGACTCGTAAGTTTTTTAGGGGGGGGGGGGTTTTCCTGTTCAAGGTAGAGCTCGATTTTTTTTAACTCAAAAATTTAGGTGAGAAAATCTCGAACCTATGCAAGAAGTTACGAATTCCGGTTAATGTAGCCGACTCGGCTTCTCTCTCAACGTTTACGGTTCTATCTACACACACAGACGGCCCACTTCAGATTGGTGTCACTACCTCAGGCAAAGGTTGCAGACTTGCTAGCCGAATTAGACGAGAGATATCAAGCTCGCTTCCGGCTCATGCAGCTGAGGCATGTGACAAGATAGGTCATCTCCGAAAGGTGATTGAAGAAGAAGACAATGGTGACTCCCATCTGGCAGATGTACATGAAGTCGGTGAACACGACGATGACGCAATACAGAATCACAAGTTCAATGAGCTCGTGCTCGAAGAGGAAAGAAGTGCAGAGAATAAGCGCAAACAAAGAATGAGGTGGCTATCACAAGTTGTTGAGTACTATCCGTTTGACCAACTCGCAAAGTTGTCAATCGAAGATCTCTCATCTCAATATAGACAGAGTACCTCCTCCCTACCTATCACTACTCATGCTGCTGAAAGAGGAAAGATATTTCTGGTGGGGTCTGGCCCGGGTGCGGCCGGCCTATTGACCACCATGGCGTTAAACATCATAACAACAGCGGATCTAGTCCTGGCCGACAAACTCGTGCCTCCTGGTGTGCTTGATCTGATACCCAGACACGCTGAAAAATTCATAGCACGGAAGTTTCCTGGAAATGCAGAAGCTGCGCAGCAGGAACTGTTAGAAATGGGCTTGTCAGCGCTTCAAAGCGGGAAGAATGTAGTCAGGTTGAAGCAAGGTGATCCATACATTTTTGGTCGCGGCGGTGAGGAATACATATATTTTTCGAAACACGGCTTTCGACCAGTTGTTGTTCCTGGCATCACATCTGCATTATCTGGCCCTCTCTTTGCATCCATCACTCCTACACATCGCGAGGTAGCTGACCAGGTCCTTATATGTACAGGCACAGGTCGCAAAGGTGCTGCCCCACAAATTCCAGAATTTGTGGAGTCACGGACCACCATATTCCTCATGGCTTTGCATAGAATTTCAGACGTAATACAATGGCTGCGGGAAGCAAACTGGCGAATGACAGTGCCGTGCGCGGTAGTGGAACGAGCAAGTTGTCCAGACCAAAGGGTGATAAGAACCACTCTGGAGAACGTTACTGAAGCGTTCGAGACTTTAGGAAGTCGACCGCCTGGGATACTGGTGGTAGGAAATGCCTGTGCAGTTATCGAGAAGCTTGATAGCCACGAAAAGTGGAAGGTTGAGGAAGGATGCACATTGCGATAAAAAATCTACTCGGTATGGAGAGGAATCTGGGTGTATGTACAAGCATGTGATAATGACAATGTACCATAGCTGGTTTTAGACGTAACGGAAAATTTTAACACATTTTTCTCTCTGTAAATAATTCCTACCTGATGATCTCACCAAACGCCATGACTATTCCCCAATGCGTCGTGACCTAATCACTATGCTCACGAGACCTGTTTGATGCGTCCTTCTCCCATGCTCTCAGAAAAAGATATTGACGGACCCTTTTGCCCTGCTCAATCATTGCAGCAGTTACAACCATAGTACTACCAAAGAATCTGTTACGATTGCTGTTAGCAGTGGATAATAGCCCCCAAAGAGCTGCTCGAAAACTCACACTTTGACGGGCACTGGCCATGCCCTAAATTTTGGCGATAACAGATGCAAAATATAACCACCAATAGATGAGTAAATCCCACCAGTGATAGCCCCGTGCACCAAACCTGCCGCAATCTATGTCAAAGTCAGAACACAGTAGACGGAGATCATCCTAGACGTGAGATACATACTATAGGCTGCAGATCTGCTTGCTCGCCTCCAAGATCCATAGACCAAATTTATAGTAAATTGACATCCATGAAATTGATTAATACCATATTCACGCTTTCAAACTGGAATTTGTTGGATATGGTTCTAACTAACGTTGTCAAGCAATTCAGGTGTCGACGACTAGTAGTTTGTGCGTTGTCTCCGCGGTCCCTGCGGGAGCCGCGCCAGTTCGGCGGCAGCGCGATTTAACAATAGCGAATCTTGAGAGAGCTATTTCATTCAACTTCGCACCTTTAATGTTGGCCACAAAATTTGTCTCGGTGCGTTAGATGGTCTTTTGCATTTATACAGATCAACTTAAAGGAAGATTGTATCGATTGATTAGGTTTGATAGATTGGCGACAGTTTCGTCATCCAAGATCAAGTACGGAGTTCACAGGCAGACGTGATGGCTCACCTCTCAACAGCGACGAACAGCTTTGAGCCGATACTACCGTCAGAATTTGATGTTTCCAAATTCGGCTCTTTGTCATCCGAAAAGGGGCATGTGTATGTGTTTACATGGTTGAGTGATCTCCATAGATTTCTAGAATCACTGGATGGTGATGGCGCAACAGCGCATCAAATGTTTGTCAGAAACGAACTTCCAAAAGTGTGTTCTTTGCAGTCATCAGCGATATCCCGTCAAATACGGACGCTCGTTGGTCAGTGCTACTACGAGATTTTTTCCAAGAGTGACAGAAAAACACTGTTCGACGTTGTGAACGAGATCTTGAACGCGATCAACAATGGCAAGGCGGATAAAAACATAGAGCAGAAATAGTGAGTGCAGGCGTTTTTGGTGCTGCTGGACGTACATCTGTTAACACAAACTCTAGTATTCTAGTTCATGCTATTGGCGACATATACGCAGCCGGAGGTGATAGCATCCTTGCTATGGCTGCTCATGGGCTGCTCTCTCTAACGCGCCTGGTCAAGGCTTCCAGCAATGTATGCTATATAATTTTTTTATTGTTTATATGATAGCTTCTAACGTGCTTTAGAATTCTGGCTATAGAAGCACAATATTCGTTGCCCTGTCCAAAATTCTCAAGACCACTGGAACTTTTGTGGACGAGACTCTTGGACGTGATCTGTGGAAGGTAGTAAAAAGCGGATCGACGGATAAATCGTACTTGGTCCGCGCTGCTGCATTAGATGTAGGTCCATTTAAGCTGGCTATTTTCGAGGCCGATAGGAAACTAATCTCTAGGCACTTCGCGAATTGTTCAGAACCGGTCCTCACTTCAATAATACTTCTGATCTAGATGCACTCAAGTCAATTTGTGTCAAGGCATTTGATACTCCTCAATCTCTAGTCACAAAGTCTGCTGCTTTGTGCTGGGCTACTGCACTCTCTACCGCCATTACTGTCACTACATCAGTTATTGAAGTGCAACCAAAAAGAGCCAAGAAGTCTACTGTAACTCAGCCTGACTACGAGGGGGGACAAGAGGCTCCGCCGCCAGCTGCAGCACCGCAGCCAGTCAAAAAAGTTGTTGAGAGTGTGACCTGCTCGCTGGAAGAGGCTTTAAAGTACCTTTCTGGAGCTTACATCAGAAATAGTGCCACAAGCAGAATCAAAGCGGGCGTTATAGAAACATACACAGCGTTTTTCTTTATTCTCGATATAGCAGAAATAGAGTTGAATTACGCCAAAATTTCCAAGAACCTGTTTGATGATCTACTCTCACATCCTAATGTTGTCAATTCAAAGTTCAAGAAAGTATCTGCGCGTCGGTATATCGATTTTCTGCTCAATTCTGTCATTGCTCAACAGTTGCTGGGAGAAAGCGGTCGAATCTCAGCAGCTAAAATTCTTGTCAATGATTTTCTCAAAAATTATCCAACAGTCATGAAGGATCAGTACGAGCCATCAAAATATGCCCTGACAGCGGCACTAAGTGCTCTTAAGTTTTTGATCGAGATTCTGGGCTCAGCTATTTCGCCTAACCAACAAAACATACGAGATGCATTAATCGGTGTTTTTCATCATCATAACTATACTATGCAGGTAACGGCTTGTTCTTGTATTCGGGCGTTTGCTCTTTATGTGCCTTCTCAGGTGACATATTTGATAAACGCACTAATGAACAACCTAAACCGGGATCTCGCCGTTCTAAAGACTCGGAGACGCACTGCAGAGGTTGCTGGTAGATGTATTGGTTATTCCACCGCAATTGCCTCATTGATAGGAGTTACGAAAGTGCGAACACAGTATTTATCGACCGACCTGTCTTCGAGAATCTTTACACTTGCTACTTCTCTACTGAAATCAAGCGGCGAATCTGACGTGCAGGTTTCAACTACACAAATACAGGCTGCTTGGACTTTAATTAGTGGCCTTATGTCGCTTGGACCTGATTTTGTTAAGCTTCACCTGAATCAGCTTCTACTACTGTGGAAAAGTGCCTTACCAAAGCCTCTTTCTAGAGATGCAACCGCAGACAAAAATTCATTAGAATATAGCTTCTTGCTTCATGTTCGCGAATGCGCTTTGGCTTCAATTTTAGCATTCCAAAGATTCAACAGTAAGCTCATTTCAAACGACGTGGCTAAACGATTGATGTCTATGTTACATCACACGGCGCTCTTTCTTCATACGATAGTTTCGAAAGGAGTTGTAGAAGACCCGACAATGCGCCTTTCAATGTCGTTGCATTTGGAAGATTACGAGCGTATGGTGCAGCGAAGAGTTTTCCAGTGCTACATAAACCTACTTGAGACCAATCATGGTGAAGGAATACCGGCTGAACTACTCACGTCGGCTGTTTCTCTCTTTGCCGATCCGGATAACTATTCTACGTCACCTCTCAGTACTACTATCGCGGTTAGCTCTGGATCATTTGAGACCATCTGGACTGTTGCTGATAACTATGCTTATGGAGTAAGCAGCTATATTCGAGATTTTGAGGTTGAACAATTTGGATTTGAAAAGAAGATGAAAATCGCAACTTCCGACTCCAATTGGTTGGTCAGAAAATCTTTTACAGCTTCTATTGAAAGGTCATTACATCAGCCAATTCTAGGGTCACCAGAACACGACTATCTCGATCTCTTACACCAGCTCGAGATGAAGTCTGGAAGCGTCTCGTGGAGCACATTCCCCAAGACTGCGTCGACTGCTGTAGTCGACGAGGCCATCGAAATATTTGCTTTAATGCTACCGTCGCAGCCTGAAAAAATTCAACAAAGCATTCTAGAACAGCTTGCGTCGTTCTTGACCAGTCCATCTTTGTTGAAAGATACTGGCCGTAAAGCTGCAATCTCAGCTAACTCTGCGGTAGCTATTTCTGGCGCGCTTAAATTAACCACGCATTCGAAGAATAGCATTGGCTTAAGTTTAAGTAGTGAACCGGTACTGAAAGCTATCAGCGAAATTTTGAAAGTAAGTTGAGTATTATGGTATTATATTTCTCAGCTGCTCACAAAATAGACAATAGTGGTGACGGACGATTCTCCAGTGAGGTTGATGGCTGCTGATGCAATTGGTCGTCTGTGTGCGATCGGAGGACAGCAATACACTGGTACCCAGGTCAAGCAGATTTTTGATGACATTGTAAACATCCGTGATCCGAACGCTCGTGCAGGCTTTGCTTTAGGATTGGGTTATATTCACAGTCATGTTGGCGGCATAGCAGCCGGGTATCACTTGAAAACTATTGCTGGAATTTTGATGTCGCTGTGCAATGACCCGCATCCTGTGGTTCACTTTTGGGCGCTGGCTGCCCTAGCGAACACAGCCGAGTCAGCCGGCCTAACATTTTCTAGCTATGCCTCGAGCACAATTGTCATGTTATGTACCCTATATCTTTCAGACAGTCATAATTATGAGTGTGCATCGGTACTCTCGTCAAACTTGGAACTTGAACATAACACAATTCAAGCACTCGCTCATAGTGTGGATGCATTAGTGAATGTCCTTGGACCTGATTTACAAGAGATGCCACAAAATAGAGAGTTGATTGGTTTGCTGATTCACGAAATGTCGACCGACCCTGATCCATTCGTCGTGGTTGAGGCTATCAAATGCTATCAGCATTCGATATTATTTGCTCCTCAATATTTTGATACGAAGTCATTCTGCTTAAAGTTGGCAAAGTTCTTGACGTCTGATGTGGCTGGTGTACGGGATGCCGCAATCGATGCGTACTATCAATTAGCTCGAAACGACATTAACAAGGTTTTTGCGAATACGGGACGTGGGTTAGAGTCGTTGTTTTGGTTTGCTTACGATCTGACTCCTTGGCATGATGGACTCACAAGTATTATTGAGTCATGGCTATCTCAAACTGGTGTAAGTGAGGCTCGCCTATGGGTAGCGCGTACTCAGGCCGTACTGGTGAAGTTGGTAGATCGCAGACTGAAATATCACGCTGCATCCAAAACCTTGAGAGCTGTAAACGATGAGCCTGATCTTGGCGACGAAGAAGTTGCATCCTTCGCCGGGAAGGAAGAGGCTGGTGAAGTTTCTGCGGGGGAGCCTCTCAAATGGCAGACAAAAGTATTTGCATTGACATGTCTCACGAAGATGCTGGCTATGAACAAAGAGAGACCTGAAATTCTAATTCCAAATGTGTCGGACATTATCCGTGCGTCGTTTTCTGCCTCTACTTCAACAATCCTAGAAATGAGACTGGTTGGCGTAAAGCTACTTGACGATGTATTGCTGATCTTTGGCAAGTATCCTGACCCCGAGTTCCCGGAGACTGCTTTACTCGAGCAACACCAAGCACAAATTGCCTCTGCTTTGACACCTTCATTTGCTGCAGATTCGTCGGCTGAGCTGGCATCCGCGGCTATCAACGTGTGCGCTGACTTCATTGCCAGTGGAGTTATCAAGGACGTACCCCGAATGGGCCGAATTCTCAAATTGTTGACAAATGCATTAGACAGCTGTTCTACTAGCGTGGGAACTATTACTTTGGGAGATCTTAATGGTGTAAGCGGTAACGCTCAAGTGATGTTGAAACTTGCAATATTATCTGCATGGGCAGAGCTGCAAGTAGCAATTGAAGATCAAGCATATCTTGTTGATGTTGTCTCTCCGTACGCACAGACTCTAGGACCCCTCTGGTTATCAGCACTTCGAGAATTCGCTCAATTGAAGTTTGAACCCGAAAGTGGTAACACGGGTGTAACTCTGAACGGAGATAATGGCAGTTCTCGAGATACAATGGTATCATTATACGAGCAGAGCTGGCTTAATTTTGTAAGAGCAATTGCTCAGTTACTCGAGTCATCGCCTGATGTGATTATATCGTCGTTGGACGGAAATCGTGCTCTAAATGGTGAGAAAAAGGACGAAACAAACGACGAGCCAACAGCGTTTTTCTTTGTTTTGTTTGGACTCTGCTTTGAAGCGTTAGTGAAAGCTCCAAGCGGTAGCAAGACGGTGGTCTTGATTCTCGACGCCTTGAAAAAAATTCTCATTCCCTCAGTGAGTGGGAACTCTTTATATCAGGCTGATGTATTTATTGAAACTATTGACCTGTTTGATCGGGCCGCATTGACCGAGGGATACGATGCCCAAGAGTCGCTAATAGCGATTTTCAGGAATCTCTGCTTGAATCATCCCTCTGCAAAGCGCAAAGGTATGGAAATTAGCACAGGTATGAGCGAGAAATATGGTGAAGGTATCAATCAGATGCTTGAACTCGTCCGGGGAGTACTAGCAGTACTGGTTCTAGTTCATCCCACATTATCGGAAACCTCAAATGTCGTGGCACGTACTTTAACAGATGATGCGATTAAAATCACATACACCGCTATGGATGCTTTCAAAGACATGATTGAGAGTTTTCCAATCAATGTTAGAATTGATCTGTATGCTACTTACTTGCACATATTCAGCAGCCTGCTTGATGCACCGGGCTGTCAAGAGAAGGTCGTGCAGCTTATCCTCCAGCCTTTACGAGATCTACTTCGTAATGTTGTGAAGTCGTCCACTGAAGCAGTTACTGATGTCTTCACTCAGCTACTACAAGAAGTTCGAAGCTTCTTGGCGTTACTAATTTCAATATTAGATCGGTTTGCGTAAGTTGATCTCATGCGATCATACAAATTAGTTACTGACGATTTAGAAATGTCACTTATAAAGACGGAATTGCTCTTCGCAAAAATGTATTGTACACGGTGGTTATAGTGATTTCGACGTGTGAGCAGATGCTATCTGTCAACGACTATCTTATAGATGATAGCAGTAGTGCTATCGCTGAAGCGTTCAACAATCCGGAGGTTGCACCAGTTGCGGCGCAGTGTGCCCGTTCATTGCTTATCACTTCCGGCAGAAGCTCGTTCACGCAAATGATGGGCCGTAAGCTGTTGACCCAGCTGGTGACATTGGCAGGAGAAGGCGATGATGGTGATCCCGAGAGCACTTCTTCAATGATATGCGATATACTGGTTGAATTCGTTTTGTCGTTAGATGGTGAACAGCTGGCTCCAGCGATGGCCATAGTGGTGCCATCCATACTCAAATCATCCGACGAGGAAACTCCGACCGATTCACAACGTCGGCAACTGACAGAGATAGCGAACGCTGACAGTCTATCATTCAAATCCGTTGCTATGGGTCTATCTACTGGCCAAAGATTCCAACTTGAAAGAATTCTACGAACTGTGCCTAAAACCACGGATCACGATGATGATGACGAATTAAAGAACGCTCCATCTATCCAGCTAAAAATGGATTTTGGAGGATTTGCATAGTAGGTTGTACATAGAAAAAAAATTAATGAGTTTTGAAGAATCAAACTAGTATGAATGCTGCATTTTACTTTGCTATGCTAGGAGCCACTGCTGTTTGGCGTGATCCCATCCAACATCCTCCTCTAAGCCCAGATTGATCTTATCGACTGCATTAAATGTAGAATCCACAAGTTTGCCATCCAGAAACATTGACGCAATTGCGAAGCGTCGACAAACCACAAGCTCGCTTACCAGTTTGCTGCAATGTTTCACAAATCGACTTTTGAGAGCTAGATCAGAGGAGGAGACTGCATTAGCCTCTTGTGCAATTCCTTCAACAAATGCTTGAAGTATATCACCCTCGACACCGCCTCTACTAAACAATAGACTCAAAGACGCAGGAGGTATGCATCTAAAGAAAAACGCAATAACATACTTTCGATCACTGGCGGGTCTACCCAAGAGATGTCTGAGATCATAGACGGTCAAAGTTTTTGGAAGATCAAAAGGACAAGTCTTCACAAGAGTCGCGGAAGTCTGAGTTTCGGTCTCTTCTACTTTCACACTAAGAGCGGATGCATTCGTAGGGACTGCTTCCCGATGCGAGATTTCCGTAATCAGGGCATTTGTTGCCGGCGAGCTCTTAGATCGAACAAGATTTTTGATATGCTCCGGCAAGCCAATAGCCGCGCTCGATAGTTTTCTTTCAGAATAATCATGCTGAGATTTTGGGTTCTTCTTATTGGAGAGGACCGGCCAATCAGGAAGTTCAGTAGTTTCTGGCTTTCCTACCGTTTTTTCCGCCGGTTTTTTGCTATCCATGATCTCTAATTTTACAGGACTTTGTGGTGTGGCTATACCAGGCGAGGAAGTCTCTTCCACTTCAGAGGTCACTCTAGCCTTTTCAATCGTGGACTTTGCCTGCGTGACTTTCTTTGGGGTATCATATTGTGGGCGTGAGCTTGTGGATGCAGTCTTCTCCGTCCGTATAGCATTCGATTCCACTGATGAGGCTTTCTCTGATTTCTGAGTAGGTTTCTCATCCAAGATATTCATCCTAGAAACCACCTCCTTGAATTCCTTAATCACTGGACTTCGTAGAGGTATACCCTGCAAAGCGTCATCCTTTTTTGGAGCAGTATAGGCAGCCTTTGGAGTTTCTGAGGTTTTTGATTCCGCCAATACACGGTGTCTATCTGCAGTCGGTATGAACGCCGACTTCGCGGCCTTTTTATTTCGCTATCGAATTGTAAATTCTATGCAGTAGAAGAACGTAACGTACTACCAACCTTTTGTTTTATTTCCTCCCAGTTTACCTGATTGAGTGCATCGGTAATCGACGTGTCATTTGGGCTCAAGCGCTGCGCTAGCTCTAGATCTATAATAATCAATATATTGAACAGGAGAACAGAAAAAGGCGACAGTCATACCTTGCCTGGCACCGCCGTAGTCCTGGATACTTTTTCGAGCAGTAGCCCTTCTGAATAAAACTTTTGGGGCATTTCCCTCAAACGTGGCTTCGGGTATTCGTGACAATGCTTCATTACATTCCATCTCTGCTTCTTTCCATTGAAGCAGTTTCAGGTAACATGCCGCCCGATTTGAGTAATAGACGTACTCATTCGAGTCTAACATGATAGCATTGGTATAAAATTTGATAGCGTCCCGGTAATTCTGATTTTTAAAAGCGAGATTTCCTAGCTGTGTTAGCTCGCTACTTTCACATGTAATTTTGTAAAATCACCTCTAGCTTTGAATTCTTGAGCAGATTCTATCGGGCCAGGCATAGTGACCAGCCCTCGTCAACCAGAGCTGGATCTAGTCCGCCTAGGCTTTTATGAATTGGTAGCGTGTGTCTGGTCTACTAATTTCCTGAGCACATCTGATGATTCGATAGAAACGATTGAGGTTCGTCCCAGCTGCCAGCTGCGAGCATCGAAACGCGTGTAAATTCAGGGTAAGGTCTGTGCGATGCTGGTGTTTCTCGGGCTCAAAATCTACAAGCTCTTCTCAGACGTACCGAAGGACGATTAAGAATCGAACGACGTCGCAAGCACTTTTGATCCATTCTTGTGACCGTTTGTGTAAGACTTGTCTTCCTGTATTGATTAAGTTTGCAGCTGTGTGGACATTGCTGGCAAATCCCGTTATCAGAAATTTGGAAACACGTTGTTCATTTGGGACTGATTATACAAGATGGGATCGATTGGTATTCCGATAAAGCTCTTTAACGAATCTCAGGTGTGTGAATGTTTATGGTTCTGGCACTACGCTCCAAGTTTTGCGTCACGATCAACTACTGGTGGACTTGCTAACCGATTGTATAGGGCCACATTGTTACGATCGAGCTCACTTCCGGTCAAACATACAGAGGCAAGCTGATCGAGGGTAAGTTTCGTCATGCAGTGTAGGCATTTGACATGCTGTAGACTTGTGTATAGAGAAAAGTTCTGACGAGTTTTCTAGTGGAAGATAACATGAACTGCCAACTGAGAGACATCACATTGACACAGCGAGATGGGCGAGTGTCTCATTTAGATCAAGTATATATTAGAGGGTCTCATGTGCGATTCATTATAGTTCCCGATATGTTAAGGTACGTTCTATTTGTCATTTCTTAGCAGGTCGACGGTACTGATTTTTGTTTCTAGAAATGCTCCTATGTTCAAATCGAAGTCATTAAAAGGAAAGGGTATCGGTCTCGCTCGTGGTCGGGCCACTGTTCAGCGAGCTACAAAGATCCAAAAAGTGTCTAGATAAACAGTTTGAAAGGGCTAAAGCTGTACAATAGGTTTATGAAAAATGTATACTTGATAGTTAATTACAGCAATTTCAAATCTCAACATGTGGCCAGGCCGCGCATATTTTTAGCGTAGCGAACTCTTTTGCAGCTCAATTTTAGCTGGCATAGATCATGCTAGTTATTATGAAGTCCCGCTGAAAGCCAACTATAAGTGTCAACTATACGACAGATTTGAGAAGTACAGTTACTTAATTTCATGTGTTTTAGTAGCAGCGGAAGTAGGAGAAGTAGAACAATAAAGCCGGGTAACTACCTCAAATCTATATATTAAAAATTTATGATTCACACGTTTAGATTGATCTGCCATCATTTTTATTATTATAGGTAACTTGATATTCAAACCGTCGCAATGTCAGAAGAAGTGAAAGAACCGCAATCGGAGACTCCTCCTGCCACTCCAGATGCTCCTACGAATGATGGTCCTTCCGAAGCTGTCGTATTGGGGTATGATTTCAAGGTGTTCAACAGTAATCGATACTTTAGTAGCTAACCAGATTTTCTCAGAGAGGACGGCAAGCCACTTTCGAAAAAGGCATTGAAAAAGCTAGAAGCACAACGCGAGAAGGAACGCAAAAAGGCAGAAAAAGCTGCCTTGCTTGCTCGCGAACAGGCCGCCAGAGAAGCTAACGAGGTTGTAAGTTGCGCTGTTCTTTTTTCCTTACCGGAGGGCTATGGTCTTTGTTAACACATCAATACCAGGACTATTCAACTGAGAGATATGGTAAATTGCCGTTAATCCAAAGCTCGTCTAAAACTGGCGAGACCAGAATTCAAATTGCGGATCTCAGCAATGCCGATGCTGGAAAAGAAGTTCTGTTCCGGGCGCGCGTGCAGACGTCTCGACTTCAAGGTATCTTTAGAAGTGCTATATTGATATACATTCTAGCTGCTAACAACTAATCAGGCAATAAAATGGCTTTCTTTGCTTTCCGTCAACGCGACTCATTGATTCAAGGACTTTTGGTTGCCAATAAAGACACTATCTCTAAACAGTTTGTCAAGTGGGCGGGATCGATTTCGCTGGAAAGCATTGTACTGGTTCGGGGTACTGTGGCTGCCGCTCCTGAACTCATCCGTTCTGCTACAGTCCAAGATGTCGAGATTCTGGTCACGGAGTTGCGTACAATTGCTGAGACACCGGCTCAGTTACCAATTTTGATCGAAGATGCGTCCAGAAGCGAAGCTGAGGCCGAGGCTGCTAAATTGCCCGTCGTTAACCTTGACACCAGACTGAACTCCCGTGTCATTGACATTCGTACCGTCACTAATCAGGCTATTTTCAAGATCTCATCTGCAGTTGGCAATTTGTTCCGTCAATATCTGATCGAAAAGGGATTTGTAGAGATCCATACTCCCAAGCTCCTTGGCGCTGCTTCTGAAGGCGGTGCGAATGTTTTTGAAGTCAAGTATTTCGATAGAAAAGCATATCTGGCGCAATCTCCCCAGCTGCACAAGCAGATGCTGATCGCCGGTGATTTTGAGCGCGTGTTTGAAGTCGCGCCCGTGTTTAGAGCCGAAGACTCCAACACACATCGACACTTGACTGAGTTTATGGGCCTTGATCTGGAAATGGCTATTGAAGAACACTACGACGAAGCTATCGAAATGCTCATGGGCCTTTTTTTCTACATCTTTAGCAACTTGCAGACCAAATATGCCAAAGAGGTCGAGCTTGTTCGCCGCCAGTACCCTGTTGAGGAATTTAAGTTCCCTCAGGATGGTAAGATGCTTAGACTGACTTTCAAGGAGGGCATTGCTATGCTGCGAGAAGCAGGTCGCGATCTGCCTGAGTTTGAAGACCTCAATACTGAGAACGAGAAGTTCCTGGGTAAGCTCGTTAGGGAGAAGTACGGCACTGACTTCTACATTCTCGACAAATTCCCACTTAGCGTGAGACCATTTTATACGATGCCTGATGCCGAAGATCCCAACTACTCTAACTCGTACGACTTCTTCATGCGCGGTGAGGAGATCCTTTCGGGTGCCCAACGTATTCATGACTATGATCTACTTAAGGAGCGCATGCACGCTATGGGTGTTGACCCGGAGAACCCAGGTTTAAAGGACTACGTTGATGCATTCAAGTATGGTGCACCACCACATGCTGGCGGTGGCATAGGCCTTGAACGTGTGGTTATGTTCTTCCTCGACTTGAAAAATATTCGACGTGCCAGCCTGTTCCCTCGTGATCCTCGTCGTCTGAGACCCTAAAAGCTGCTACTTTATAGCTCGATTAGAGTGTTTGGAATGTGATTTGCCCATTTGCACTCTTCTGACGGGCTTTCATCCTATATATTAATAACAACCAATAAGTATAACCTATGAATCTGTCAATGGACTGACGCGTATTATGGCCAGCGCTGGCCATGGTCACATGACCGGAGCCCAATAGAAGCGTGCGTATAATAATTCTGCAGCATGCAGCATGCTGCGGAGAATCGTGCAGAAGTTATTAGTTTTTTTTATAATTAATAATCTTAAAACACCAGGCGTGCATGATAACGCGACCAGACGTCTTATTGGTGTAACTAAAATACTCCTAACCAGGTTGGGCAATCAGTCGAACCCATGAAACTCCGCCTTGCGTTGGGTGGCATTCAGGCGCGTTTCGCTGTCGGACCGGTGTGGAGGGCATAGAAGCACTGCAGATATCCCAGCAACTGATCTCAATCAGACGATCTTAACTGACGGCTGTGCCCAGGTGCAGCTGTGAATGAGTATATCTCCCTGCTCTGGGCCTTCTGCCGTCCAAACGCATCTCCAGCCGCCAAGCCGACGGTCTGATGAGGCCTCGCGCACTAGCATTATCACTGAAACCCAAGGTCGCCGGAGCCATTTTTCATTCCGTAAAGACTCTGCATCATAATCTGCAATTTCCTAGCTGCGCAGCCACTACAAAGTGCGACATACTGTGCATTAAAGAAGCATGAGCAAGCCTTCCGTTCTCGACTTTCCTAATCGGGGAGACGCGTTTGTCGTATTCCACGCGCGTCTGCAGAACGGCGGCTCATTGCTTTTTTTTTGGCGGCGCGCCAGAGCCAGAAAAGCGCATCAGTGGAGCTCTACGCCGGCAGCAGAAATGCTATCAGTCCCGTATGCGAAAATTAACCTTTGCAGGTCCTGCGGCCTGCTCGGGGAGTTTATTTTAGCTGCGGAGGCCGGGCGTCCCGTTGTTTTGTCCTGTATTTTTTGTCTGCGCGGCTTGGCTTCATTGTGTTCGTTCGCGTTTCGGGGGGAAAAGACTAGGCGGCCTCATCTTCGTTGCCCTGTTTTCTTTCCTGCAACAGGAAGGACTCGGCAGTCGGCTTGCATCTACGTAGCTGCACATATATATCAGCGGGTCTCAAGCTTTTTTGGTTTTACCTCTTGCCGGAGCTGGTCTATCTAGTGCAGACGTAACAAAATGGCCTTCCTCAAGCTTCGCAAGCACGGCCATTCAGGCTCGCGGCAACGCGCCGACGCGTCTGCGTCGCCGGTTCCATCAGCAGCCAGCAATGCAAACAATAGCACAGCAAGCCTGACAAACATGGCATCTCCTTCGTCGGTATCTGATTTTACAAATGCGTCTTTTCCTGCTCTCGCTGCACAACTCCAGCCGGCGAACGCCTCGAAGCCAGATCTGTCAGCTGCCTCGGTCGAGGGCCAGCAGCAGCAGCAGCAGCAATCTGCAGGCCCCCAATTCCCATGGTCTCAACGAAAAGTCAGAAGCGCAGTTTTTCAAGCCTTATTTCCTCGCTATGGCCACGTTACAAGCAATGTTTCTGCTCGTAACGGTGAGATTTATCTATTTGGTGGTCTGTTTCGCGGGGCGACGCCGAAGAACGATCTCTGGGTAATCGAAGCAGGTACTTAGTCCAGAGCTTTTTTTTGAATGCCATTTTGGAGTCTGACAGAAATTTAGAATCTATGAATATTCGTCAAATCCAAGCTACAGCTGACTTCATTGGCCCTCGTTACGGTCACGCTGCCGCATTGGTTGGGAACGCTTTTATCGTATTTGGAGGTGACACGCGTCTAGCAGGAACTGGATCTCTCGATGATCAACTGTACTTTCTCAATACTAGTATGCGGAACTGCATTTTTTTTCTACGATGGCAAAGCAATACTAATTTGTAGCTACATATACCTGGTCTAAAGCTGTTGTTACAGGTGGGCGCCCATCAGGACGATATGGCCATACAATGAACATAATTGGAACAAAACTGTACGTGTTTGGTGGTCAGATTGATGATTTCTTCTTTGACGATATGTGGGTTTTCGATTTAAACACAGGTGAGTACTAAGATTTATACATTCATCTATGCCTTTGTCTCTAACGCAGATGCGCGACAGTACAAGGGAAATCTGGCTCGAGATGGACACTAGTCAAGCCAACCCGTAATGTTAAACCTTCCGCCCGTACAAGTCATTCAATGGTTACCCTCAACGAAAAGCTGTATGTATTTGGAGGCACCAACGGCAACGAGCTTTACAATGATACGTGGCGTTTTGATCCAGCATCCGACACATGGGAACAGCTGTCGTGCGTCGGTTTGCATCCTAAACCTGCGGAGGGACACCGCGCGATAGTTGTCGAAGGTATCATGTATATTTTTGGAGGCCGGTCTGCTGACGGCTTGAATCTTGGCGACCTTTACTCGCTCAAGATCAATTCGCGTCGATGGTTCACCTTCAAGAACATGGGCCCTGCTCCATCTGCTCGATCTGGACATTCTATGGCGCTCTTCAATCAGAAGATTATGGTCATCGGAGGAAAACCTGATTTGGGTACAGCTCCTGACCTTGATTTGATATACGTGCTAGATACTACAAGAATTCGTTACCCGCCTGAGCAACCACCTCCGGTGAGACCACAGGAGAAATCAGTATCTCCTCCTACTTCGTCGTCACCAAACATGATCTTTGAGAGTCAGCCTGTCATGCATAGACCCGCACCAGGTGGTTCCTTCGGTCACAATACAGTCAAGGCTCCAAGTCCGCGGGAGCTACAGAATCAATTTGCGGGTGATCGCAATCGGCCGACACGCCCATATGGTCCTCATTCTGTTGGACCTCGTCCTCCTGGTTCCCCACAGCCTCGTCCGATGACAAACGCTCATGGCCTTCCAAGGAATCCGCCGCCACGTCAAGTTCGTCCTGTGCGCGATGATCAAGAGATTTATGCACGTCCGCAGCGGCATGCTCCTGCTTCTAATGGCGTACGACAGCAGCACTCATTCCCAGAGCTACGTACCGGCAGACAGCAACAGGCTCCTGAATCGCAATCAGCTTCTCGTCCAGAGAGAGCCTTATCACCGCTGCGTGATATTGATGGTAACGAGATTCCTACGGTCCGACAACCGCGACGCAACTCAGCGGAAATGATACGGGATCGTCGTCCAGAATCAGCAGATATGCGGACCCCGACTGCAGCCACGTTTGATCAGCGTGAGACTGCTCTGGAGAACAGTATCGAAACGCCGGCAACTTACGTGGCTGAACCCCGTGAATCATTTGTTCCGTTTTCGAACCATAATTTTGGTTCATTACCTTCTCTCACGCAGGAGCCAAGATCGTATATATCAGAAGGCGCTGTACCCGAAGTTGAGACCGGCTCACAAATCTCTGACGAAGAAAGTAGAGAAGTAGAAGAGGAAGACTCTGCAGATCTTGAGCAAGACTCCGAAGACGGTCAATCAGTTCATGACTTACCCGATCTCGCTCATTCTGTTGACTCAGATGATGTTCCTGTGTCAGAACAAGCGGATGAATTAGACCTGTCGCCGCAACCTGTGTATGGCGAGAAACGGCAATCAATGCCAGATGGCCCATATTCCGTCATGGAAGTCGAAAAATTGCGAAGGGATAACAAGTGGTACGAAACGGAACTGTACATGGCTAGGCAAGCCGGATATAAATTATCATCGGCGTCCGACTATGCCCACTATGAGCTGGAGTCGGCAAGCTTGAACAATGGTAGCAAGAACTCAGAGATGAATGCTGTCATCTTTAGATCTATGCTAGCGATGAAAGCGGAACTGGAGCAGGTTCGTAAGCAGATGCAGATGGCCCTGTCAGATGCATCCATGCGGCTATCTAGCGCAGAAAATGAGCGTGACCGTGCAATCAAAGATTCCAATGACCTGAGGGGACAACTAGAGCTCACATCGAATCGGTCAGTACCGGACCGAACAGGATCCGAGGAGAACGCCCGGGCACTCGAACTGGACTTAGAAGCACATAAGCGAGAACGCGAAGCCATGCTCGCTTCGGCTGCGTTGGAAAAGGAGAAATTTGATGCGTTGGAAAAGGAGGCCGTACAAACAGAAGCCAAGCTTAAAGCTGAGATCGATGGCCACAAACTTGCAGCCAGTGACTACCTGGCTAATAACAAGAGTCTAGAGCAGGAAATTTCCCTAATACAGAGCAATCTAGACGAATCTAACGCAGAGGTCTTACGACTGCAGCACAGGCTAAGCCAAGCCGTTAAGGAGAATGACGATATTTATGCAGTAGTGAACGAAGTCAAGCATTCCATCGTTGAAAGCAACGACCGTGCAGAGGCCTTAGAAAAACAGGTCGAACTGGCCAAGTCTTCTAGGGCATCCGCTGAGCAGAAACTAAAAGCTGCTCGCCAAGAGATTTTCGAATTGCACCAACGCATTGATGAAGCCGAATCACAGCTGGCTTCGGGCCATTACACTAACAATGCGCCTACTGTGACCATTGGCACCCCAGACGCACTGTCCAAACTAGATCAATTTTTGGATAACCGGAAGACCAAGGATGTCGAAAACGTGAAGTGATGATGCATTGTCATCTTTTATCACAAATTTTCCAGAAAGGCCTTTGAAGCTGCAGGGAAATCATTTTTTGAGTAATGTTATATCGTTCCTTTTTTTAAGTCGTTCATTTTGTATTATTAGAGCTCATTATATTTTAAAATGCACTAACTATGCTAAAAAGAGACAGCCAACCTTTCAAATCAACCCCGTTACTACTTAACACAACAATGCATTTGACACTAAACACTGAGCTCGACCTTCTCAGAAGTCAACAGTGACTTATATGGAGCCAAAGCGTCAGCAACCGTAACCTTGACGAACTTCTCGGTTTGCTGAGGAGCTCTACCAACAAAAGTGGAAGGATCGAGAAGCTTATCGAGCTCATCCCAGATGGGTTTAAAGTACTCAGTGCTCTTCACCCGTGCAATCAGGTCATTGTCACCACCTTCTTCCTTGACAACACTAGCAGCCTGATGTGACAGCACGCGGATCTCTTCGTGGCACTCTTGTCTGCTCTCGCCCTTTTGAACCATGGCCATGATGATGTTTTCGGTGGCCATGAATGGTAGCTCTGAGTTGATCCGACGCTCAATGACCTTCGGGTAGACCACCAAGCCAGAAGTAATGTTGAGCAGAGTGGACAGAATGATATCAGCGGTCAAGAACGCAGACGGAATTGAAACACGTCTGATGGCGGAATCATCGAGCGTACGTTCGAACCACTGAACAGACGCAGTCTGGACGGTATCATTGTACAGACCAGTCAAGTGACGTGCCAACGAGCACACACGTTCACATCTCATCGGATTTCGTTTGTACGCCATGGCAGAAGAACCAATTTGGGTCTTTTCGAATGGTTCTTCAACTTCCTTGAGATTGGCAAGCAAGCGCAAATCAGTCGCCATCTTATGGGCGGTAGCACCGAGCGAAGCGAGCGGGCCAAGAACGTCAATATCAATTTTGCGAGAATAAGTTTGGCCTGTCACAGGATAGGCGTACTTGAAACCGAGTAATTCGACAACAAGCTCGTCAAGCTCTTCCACCTTATCGTGGTTGCCCTCAAACAGGGCCAAAAAGGAAGCTTGGGTACCAGTCGTACCCTTGACACCCCGCAGGCCAATATCATCACGAGCACGACTTATGTTACGCAGATCCCATAGCAGCTCCTGTATCCACAAAGTAGCACGCTTACCGACAGTGGTCAGTTGTGCAGGCTGGAAATGTGTCCAACCAAGTACGGGCATGTCTTTGTATTCAATCGCGAACTTGGACAGCCGGTCGATGACGTTGACCAATTTCGGGATCAGGATATCGCAGGCATCACGCAAAAAAATCAGATCAGCATTGTCTGTCACGAAGCACGAAGTAGCACCGAGATGGATGATACCAGCAGCAGCAGGGGCGGCTTGACCGTACACATGGACGTGAGACATAACATCATGGCGGACGATCTTCTCCTGCTCACTCGCAGCCTCGATTTCCTCGTCTGGAATTTCAACGTGAGTCTTGAGCTGCTCAATTGCATCGTCGGTGATCGCAGTCAAGCCCAGCTTCTGCTCCGCAATGGCAAGATTGAGCCAGAGCTTGCGCCAGGTCGAGTATCGGGTTCTCGGCGAGAACAGCTGCGACATCTCCTTCGACGCATAACGCGACGACAATGGCGACGAATAGCTATCGTATTTTGACATTTCGTAGTTTGCGAATACGATCAACGTATGTTTTAGTCGGTGATGTTGCTCCTTTTCTAATATAACTAATCGATGTTTTGCATTCCCAAAGAAAAAAAACAGTCATAACGTCTAAAGCCGCACATCCCACGTGATCAGAAAACTGATTACTAACAAATGACAAATCGCACATCCCCGGTGCAATAGCAGCGTTGCCGGCTTAAGGGTCTCAAATTGTTGGAGAAAAGAACTGCTCAGCTTATCAGCGGTACGCAACCCTTAGTAAGGTAAAGTCCTTCAACGCGCGGACGTAGCAAGTGACTAGGGCACCTAGAGTAAGCGTGACTGTGAGTCGTTTTTGTCAACTAGGGCTCAATACCAAGTCCACGTCCCGAGTTTTTGTGTTCGTCGTCGTCGTAGTGCGACATCAGAAGTATCTTGAACTTGAAGACCTGCAAGCATTCTCAGGACTCACAACAAGACGATCACACACAATGCCACCAAAGACTAAGGGTAAGTTCGTTTATCAAAACTAGTATTTCACAGACTTGTGGATGGATCTATACGCTAGCTGGGTTCGGAGACGTCGTAAGAGGATTTCGATGATAGCTGTTGATGTAGCTATGTACTTGCGAAACACCCTCTCGTACAGATTCGTTACTCGTCACACACGTGAATAAGAGAAATCAAGAGCTTCACTAACATGGTACCAGATAACATTGCCCTCGGCCCGCAAATCAAGGAGGGTGAGCTCGTCTTTGGCGTTGCTCGTATTTGTAAGTTGACTTTGCTTGGAAGTTTGAAGACTTCGTATGGTGGCTAATATCTCAACAGTTGCCTCGTTCAACGATACTTTCGTTCATGTCACTGATCTCAGGTACGATTTTTTTTTCTCATAAGCACTCTAGAACTAGGCTTTACAGAGTTGGATGTTAACAGTTTTCTAGTGGCCGTGAAACCATTGCCCGTGTCACTGGCGGAATGAAGGTCAAGGCTGACCGTGACGAGTCTTCCCCTTACGCCGCCATGTTGGCTGCTCAGGATGTTGCCCAGAAGTGCAAGGAAGTCGGTATAACTGCTCTGCACATCAAGATCAGAGCCACTGGTGGTACTGGCTCTAAGACACCCGGCCCTGGTGCCCAGAGTGCTCTCAGAGCGCTTGCCCGTGCTGGCATGCGCATTGGCCGCATTGAGGATGTCACTCCTGTTCCTTCAGACTCTACTCGCCGAAAGGGAGGTCGCAGAGGTCGCAGACTGTAAATCATTTATTTCCGTATTCTCAGGGTTGTCAGCAAAACAATGGTTGTGTATTATTCGTTTATGAAAATGGAGATAAAGTCGTAAAAGTAATTCTTGAATAGCCATTTTAAAAGTGTATTCTGCAGATTATTTTCTGTTACGTGGTTCATAAATGCTAGTAGATACCTTGACGTAGACTGGTGAAAGCCGCCTCTGTCGTATATAATTCAACTATGGAAAACCCTGAGAGCAGACTCGAGCCTATATTCAAACCTATTCAACTTCAACCTTCATCAAACCATGGCCGATTACATTCTCTCGATCTAACACTCCATTATAGGCATTAGACTGTTTGCTCTTGGAGGTGTGACCGTAGTCGCTTCTTTGGTTATTGTTCTCATCTAAAGATGATTCGTTTGGTAGTATTTGCGATTCGTCAGCCGATTTTTGCGAGCTTTCCAATACTTGACTGGCCAGCATACCAAGTGCAGCTAACCCGCTATCTTCAGTTGAAACGGAGCTGAACTCTTTGTTCCGCTTTGTCCGTCCAAGAGAGTTTGAATCAGTGTCTTGCAGCGTGCGTTTCAGTGATTCAATCACTCTATCCTTGAGCTCGAGCTTCTTTTTTGCATCATGAAGCTTTGTTTTGGCCTTTATCAGTCTGATGCGGTATTCCATTGCATCGTCTCGTGGTGCGCTACTATCGGAAGCAGAATTCTTAAGAGTAGTCAGCCGGTCGACTTCTCGTCTCGTTAGCTCTTCTTCGACTTGTGTTCTTCGGCATAATTCAATGAGCTCTATTGACGTAAGCCTGGCTCGCAAATCATGCCCGTCCGATGCTATCCTGCTGCGAGCTAGTGCACTCTGCAATATATGTATTTTGTTATTAGCCTCCGTCAGCTGATCATCAAATTGTTAGCAGAACTTTCACTTTTAAATCACAAAAATTGAGGCTTATACCATTTCTTGAGCGGTCGATAAGTCCATCCCTGATATAAGTTCAGCGCCTAGAGACTGCCATTCCTGCCTGTTAGAAACTATTATGGGTACGGTAAAAACCCGACATACCTCATGCTCCATGAAAAGCTCCCTAGCAACAGGGCCTCGAGTGATCGGAAGGCGCTCACTGTCGTCGTTATGTTCGTCGCGACTAGTGGAAGCTTTTGTCGTGTACGAGATTGACTCGACAGAACTTCCATCAACGCCCGACATAGGCGAAGAGTGCTGTATAGTCTCACACGATTCGTCTTGAGTTGATGTTGATGGCGAGTCGATTACATCGACTGCCTTGATTTCGTCCGCTGTATCTGCGAAACATGGTACTGTCTGTATAGACCGGACATGTATACCGTTCCTGGTGGCAGATTTATGCTCTATGGCAAGTTTGGTGTTTTTCGCAAGTTGTGACTGGGTCGTAGGATATTCTTGCCTTTCCTTTTCTGCACCTGGTATAGACAAGGGACGGGACTCGTCATACTGAATAACAGAGGCCATTATACCTCACCTCCTCTAATACTCTGAAAGATCCCTATTCAATGAAATCTCACTGATTGTTCAACTCGTGCACGGTGACTATGACGTTGACTCTTCACTCGTGTGAAATGGTGACTGTTATCTGGACATTGTTAGAACGGCTCTACTGCGCAATCAGAAACGATTATGACTCGCTAAACTAGGCGGACTTACACAAACCTCTCGAGCATTTTATCTCGAAGAAGGAGGACTCATATACTATTGCCAAATTCAACGACCCAGTCTACTATCACTCAAGGCATGTTACTTGATGCTATTCGCGTCGTGTTGTTTATATGTACTAGTCGCCAACCGCGCGGCTCAGAGTTCTGTTTGTTTACGTTTTTGTCTCCACGAACGCGACTCTGTAACCGGATCTCCCAAATCCATGACATAGAAGAGACGAGGCAGGCGTGGTCGTCATACGCTTCATAAAGATAATAAACTTGACACAATTCCGATGAGTGCATATACTCCCCCAGATGGCTTCTCTAAAAGCCAATATTCGCGCCTGCCGATATCGTCAAATTCTCGGTCACGCACGCGAATGGTAGACATGACACCGCAAGCATTCAGCAGTTCAGTATCTTCCAGGGTGGTCTATAGCACACCACTGAATGCAAGATTTGCATCGACCAGGACAGACTCTCTAGTTTGCACTCGGTCTACTCTCAAGAAGCTGACGGGATCATCAAAAGCCTTAGAGTGCTCTGATGTCTTGCGCAATAGTAGGCGCTCTGAGAATATTGCACACAGTGGTCCTGAGGATATATCATTCTCAATAAAAAAAAAAGTGAAATCGCAGATTGACGAAAGCATACTCAGACCATTTTCGGGGAACAGAGCTGCCAGTAGGCGCGTTTCAGGCAATGTCAAGACCAAGACCACTTCCAAACCAGAAGATGGTAGCCGAGTCGGTTCTTCTGGCCAGAGTCATTTACAGTCTCGCAAACGCAGAGAGAGCATCATGCACTCGACCTCTAGCACCTACTCAAGTCTAACGCAAGGGAACACGCCTGTGTTGAGCGCCGGCATACAAAACCGAGGAGAGTCTATTGTCAGTGCGACACCATCTTCGCTAAGGCGACCAATGTCGTCGATGTCCAAGGTGCCACAGACTCCTAGATCCACCACAGCGAGTGCTTCTACCTGGACCAATTCACTGATGCAAACCTCATTCACACCTTCTTTTGTGCCGCCGCCATCTAGTTCTAAGCAATATTTATTGCGAAACAGAGTCATTCATCCGGACGAGACACCAAAGGCATCACGAATACAGAGCGATGGGCTTCGAAACACATCTCGTTCGGTGTCACGTAATAATGTCCACTCTACACGAAGGAGCTCTTCACGAGCAGAAAGTGAATATGGCGATCGGACCCCTCGATCTGCAAAAGTGAAGCCTGCTGACGAAGCTGTCGAGTCATTGTCCACATGCGTTCAAAGCCTGAGCCTTTCCAGAAATGCTTCCACTGCTAAAAAGAAGCGAGTTGCTTCTCAGCCAATACAGAAGGTGAATAGCGTACCACGGGCATTGCATACAAACTCTTTACAGAGAAAGAAACCCCATGGCAAAATCATTGCCGATAATTTACCAGTTGCAGATCGCTATAACCTACGAGCTTCGGTAAATGTTTCTCAGAGAGACGTCAAATCAGGGAAAAATAGTACTACGAGCCAGCCTAAACCTAGTAGCAAAAGTTATGATCCTTTCAATGTTCTGGACAACAAGTCTTCGTTGACAGTAGATCTACTTAAAAGAGTCTCAAGCGCTAAGGAGTCTGGCTTGATAAACCTCACAAAAATGGACCTTAAAGAGATACCACAAGAACTGTACGATATATTTGCTGACCTTGCGCATCGGTCTGTGAGTAAGGCAGTTAAGATCGAGCGATGGGACGCCAGTAGCAATAATGTCGAGGTTATAGACAACCAATTCCCAGTGTCTTTTCCAGATGTACAAGAATTCGATGTGAGTTACTGATTGACTGGAGAAGAGGATAATTTGCTAATAGTTAGATGCATTCTAATGCTTTGAGACGAATGCCTCCAAATTTCAACTTGATGGAACGCATGACCAAGCTACGTTTGTCTAGTAACAAGTTAAACGCGAGCTCTCTCGTGGCAATTTCTAGACTCCATACAATTATGGAATTAGATCTCAGCAACAACAGAATAGATGGTGAGATACCCCAAGAGATGGGCAATCTTACGTTTTTGGAAATGCTTGATCTGAGTGATAATGCTATCAGTAGCATACATGAGCGTGCACTGGGACCGAATCTAAACAAGATCAACTTAAAGGCCAATAAGCTACGGGAATTTCCATTCGGGTCTATTGAATCACTACCCGTCACAGAGCTTGATTTGTCCTACAATCGGATAAAAGGCAGTCTTATTTCCATTGATCGAATGTCGAGATTTTCTGATCTGCGGATTCTCAATGCAAAACACAACCAGATCAGCGTGGTGTCTGACTCCGCAGTCATCCTTCCGTCGCTAGAGATTCTTGACTTGTACTCCAACCAAATCACGTCATTGGGCATGCTCATGCTATGTACTCCGGGACTAAGATCACTTCACC
The DNA here is from genome assembly GCA_030580395.1 of Myxozyma nipponensis. NCBI lineage: Eukaryota > Fungi > Ascomycota > Lipomycetes > Lipomycetales > Lipomycetaceae > Myxozyma > Myxozyma nipponensis. The sequence goes on from JAKTSU010000007.1 coordinate 95,065, forward strand.
TTGGTCGCAATTCTTTACTTGCGCTGCCTGAAGGCTTGACTGACCTGCAAATGCTTCGTCATCTGGACGTTTCTTTCAACAAAATGACCGAACTAGATAGTCGACTAGGTTTTATGGAATGCTTGAAAAGTTTGAAATGGGAAGGAAACAAATTTGGCGAAAGAGCATTATCATCATTCAACACTGATGACCTCAAGTACCGATTAAGATCACGATACCAAAGAGCACAAGAAACGTTGGCAACTGTGGACGAGCCGGATACGGTGATATATGACGATATAGATCTGGATATTCTTGAAACTGTGCGAAATACGAAGTCAAAGGTGAAGTCCCGAGTGATTGACTTGTCGGGAAGAAATTACGATCACATTCCGGATCACATACTAGATCAATTTGCACCAGGTACTTTCGTTACTTACGGCGGAGAGGATATCAACCAGCTTCACATACATCAGAACAATTTCACCAGCTTTCCCAAAGAAATTCAGAGCTTTGCATTTGCTGATACACTAGAGGTACTTAACATGTCGCATAATTTTCTAGCAGACACCGCATTTTTGGAAAAGATTGAGCTCAAGAGATTGATGTACCTTGACCTTTCGTGCAATGCTATGACAGACCTCACGGGAATTATTCAAAACTTGGTATTTCCTCATCTAAGAATGCTTGACCTGTCTTATAACAAACTGCGGGAAGTGCCCGTTACTCTTGTTCAGACCTTCCCTACATTGGAAGAATTAAACTTGCATGAGAACAAGATAGTCGAGATTGCAGCAGAAGCATTGCATGGCCTGGAAAAAGTAGATCTGTCGAATAACTCCATCACATATTTGCCTCCCAAGCTCGGTACTATCCGAACGCTAGTCGAGCTTAAAGTGCAAGGGAACCTTTTCAAGGTGCCTCGATGGCAAATAGTCGAAAAGGGGACAGATTCGATAATGCAGTGGTTACGACTGCAATTGGGTGATGATGAGAATTAATTTAAGTTGGCGGTGTTTATTGTACAGCATAGAATAGAGTTTATTGTAATGTATAGCTTACATCTCAACAACTACAGGAGCGTATTCTCCTGTTTCCTCTTCGTCATCGTCTTCACCACTGCCGTTGTACGTATTGCCATTCAAATCGTCATCTTCATCGTCCGTTCCGTAGTGATGAACGTTCTCGAATCCATTTTTGGCATTTCCTGTGAGCTTGGGAAGGTCCTCATGAGGCTTGATTTGTCGTCGTGAAACTGAAGACAACTCAATAGAGAATCTTTCCCGTAATATGTCTGCAACTTTATTCATTGCGACGGCCATTTCTTGTACAGTCGTACTTGCTACTGGCATATTCGAGCGTTCGTTATCACTATTGACGAGCAAAAAGGAATCCGAGGACGGTCTGTCAATAGAGCGCTTAAGCTTGCGCATATTGGTTGTAATAAAAGTAGTCGATCCAAGAAGATCGGAAAAGTATACCTCAGGAACACATTCAAACTGCGCCGCCAACGTTTCCAGCAGTTTTAAATAAAATGTACGATGCGTTATAACAGCTTCCTTGCACGCGCATACAAGCTCGATCAGTCGCTTCCATTGTTCCGCTGCGGAATAGTTTGCCAGTACGACCACGAGAAGAAATGAGAATTGAATTTCTGCTACCAGTTTAAAGTAGTCTATAATCAGATAAGTAAGCCTTGTGCAACAATACGTGACAAGCAACAAACATACCCCCTCCTCTTTCTCTCTCCAGAAGATCATTGAGAAACCAGCTTTTATCAAGAGCGGCAAGAGTGATATCGCGACCTACCGCACCTTCCCGCCATGTCCTCTGCTTTTTCATGTCAAACACTAAAAACCTAAAAGCATCCACGTTCTCTTCGATCGTGCTTTTTTCGAATCGAGCAGCCTTCTGGTGAGCAGCCTTCTGGTGAGCAGCCTTCTGGTGAGCAGCCTTCTGGTAAGCATCGGATAGTGCTCGATTCAGTAGTGTTATATCAGCCGACGAAGCAGTAATCGATGACACAGCGGTGCCGTTAGACTGATATGACTGCGGAAGTAATGTATATACATCTTCAATTTTAAGGCTTTCTGATAGTTTGGAGAATGGAGGCGATGATGTTGTAGGATATTTGAGCATGTGGGTATATACATCAGACGACTGCAGATCAAAGCCTTCTGACGCGGAGATACTTCTAAACTCCTCCACATCGTCATTCCAAACCATGTGAATGATTGACCCTTCTGTTGCCTCAAAGAATACTGCCATGCGCAGATTCATATTACTGCTCACCTCTACATCACGAGTCGTACCCTGATCAGCTGTTGCAGAAGTAGCGCTCCAATGCAAGACATGGACGCCTTCTGGAATGAGCTTTATACCCCGAAACGACTCGTTCGAATTAAAAAATTGAAGATCGATTCCAAGAAGGCATTTATCCGGTACATTATCTAATACCAGCGTAGTCTGAGGAGGCACAAACATACTTATCGGACATTACGATCATCTCTAATACCGAAGATAGGTGCGGCTTCGAAGCAATGTTAATGGTGACGACGGCCTTTTTAATACCGGTAGAAAATTATATACTACAGATTAAGAGAGAGCGGAGGTGTGGCCTGTCAACGACAAATAGGAGATTAAACTACAAAACTTTTTTATGAATTATGTTCCACCGGATAAACTTTTTATTTGTATTATATTTTCATTATACAAACCAGATAAGAGCACAAGCAAAAAAAATACATAGAAGCGTAAACTGTGCGATTTGTATTTGATTAACGGTACGATTTCTGGTAACGAGCACGAGCACCTGGACCACCGAACTATATCATAGTTAGAATCATGGAAAACAAAACTCAAGTTCTCTATTAGATAACATACCTTCTTTGGCTCGGAATGTCTTGAATCGGCAATCAACAGAGTGCGGTCGTATGAGATCAGAGCCTTCTTGAGCTCGTTCTTGCTCTGCTCGTCGACGTACTTCTGGTGGTAAGCAACGATGGCCTTGGCAATAGCCTGGCGAATGGCGTAGACCTGAGAAACGTGACCACCACCAGTGACCCGAACGCGAATGTCAATCTTGGCGAACTTGTCGAGACCGACAATCAGAAGTGGCTCGTAGACCTAGAATTACACGTGAGAAACATACTTCAAACACTGCATCTTAAAAGTCATATATACCTTGAAACGCAGGATTTCGGGCTCGACGAGAGTGATGGGAGAGCCGTTGACCTTGAGGAGACCCTTACCAGCCTAAATATATATGTTAGAAACCTGCTCTGTTTTCGATCGGTCCAAGTTCACGCTGCACCCCAATCTGAGGATAACTCTGTCGAACAGTCGGCAAAATATTTGAGTCTGAAAGATGTGGATTCGTGCAATGAACATTGTGCAAAAGCATTATAAGTATTTACCTTAGCGTAGGCGACGGCAGTAGCAGACTTCTTCTTGCCGAAGGTCTACGTTAAACCAGTTAGTACAGACTCGGACGAACAGCATAATGTTTTGACAGAGCAACCTACCTGAACACTTTGAGTCTGAGTGGCCGACATCGTGTATGTATGTGATGTGAAATAAACGATCTGAAGATGCTATGTACTACTCGTTCTAACACCAGCTGTCGAACATATCCAAATCTTTCGACCTACCGCACTTCCTGGGATCTCCGTTTGTGTCGATGTGGGAGAGCGCGTTTAGGGCTCCGCGCACTTAGTGGCTCAAACGCAGTCACGGCTATATGTGCTCTGATCGCAGGTAAAAAAAATCTAGCCCTAATGCTACAGTGCGCTTTGGGATCACACACACACACCACACAACAATCTTCAACTCGTACTTGGTGAACGGACTTCGAACTCTCCTCTTGCCTAGACTCAACAGAAGATACATACATCTGCAGCAGCAATGGGTACGTATATTAGACGTAATACTGTCTCTATTTTATTCTGTATGTATTAACATATTTTACAGCTATCGGAAAGAACTACCCCATCCTCTCGAACCATTTCAGAAAGGTTAGTTACTCAACGGTGGAACGATTTATGATTCCAAAAAGCACACGACGGTGATGTCGATTCACTTGGATCTTAGAAACTAACGTTCATTAGCACTGGCAGGAGAGAGTGCGTGTGCACTTTGACCAGGCTGGCCGCAAGCAGCGTCGCAGAACCGCTCGTGTTCAGAAGGCTGCCAAGGTCGCTCCCAGACCAGTCGACAACCTCAGACCAGTCGTCAGAGCCCCCACTGTCAGATACAACAGACGCGTCCGTGCTGGCAAGGGTTTCACCTTGGAGGAGCTGAAGGTCGGTGTTTTAATATATCTAGACACGCCCCCCCGGTACAAAGTTTACTGACTATCTGTGTAGCTGGCTGGTATCCCCAAGCAGTTCGCTAAGACCATTGGTGTCTCTGTCGATTTCCGTCGCCAGAACCGCTCCGTTGAGGGCCTCGAGGCCAACGTTGCTAGACTGAAAGAATACCAGTCTAAGTTGATCTTATTCCCCCGCAAGGCTGGAAAGCCCAAGAAAGGTGACTCTGAGTCTACCGAGATCTCTGCTGCCACTCAGACTGCTACTCTTCCCATCGTTCAGGCTGCTGTCGACTTCACTCCCCGTGCTATCACCGAGGAAGAGAAGTCGTTCGAGGCCTACAAAACTCTTCGCGCCGCCCGCTCTACTGCTAAGTACGCTGGTGCTCGTGCTAAGAGAGCTAAGGATAAGGCCGAGGCTGAAGCTGAGAAGAAGAAATAAGCGGTTAGACTGCTCGTAATGGTTCAGTGAAAAAAGTTCATAAGAATTGTGTATGTAAAACAATATAAAACTTCGGGTTTGGTATATATCAAGAGTAGATTGAGCAGGGCTAAAAAGACTTCTGGGAGTCATTAGTACGTAATACCAATGGCTCGATTTATTATTAATCCTCGAAAAGTTGGCGTAGCAAAATACGGCACGCACGATACACACCCCGGCTACGAATCAGTGCGTCAAAAACCCATGGCACTTCTGAAAGGGCGTTCTCGTCATCTGCATCGTCATCTAATTGTTAATATCTCGTAGACACATCTGTAAGTCTTTTCTCCAGTAGCTTACAAGGCGCGCTCGAACGTGTAAATGCTGATACCTTACTCTCGGCGTCACCTGTCAAGCCGTCCATCTCTATATCCCACGAGATTACGACCTCAAGGTCGTCGTTCACACCAAAGATCATTCTTGATTCTCCTAGCCATATACTTAGGTCCTCATTAAATTTTCCTTCCTGAACATGATTCTTATCATTGCCTTGTGCGCTCGTTATGGAATGATACAGCACAAGGTCAGGAAGCCTGCGACCAAGTTTGGCAAAGACAGACGCCCTTAAGCGTACGATTCTTCCATACTCGGAGACACCAAATAGAAATGTTGAGATGTTGTTTCTCATGACATCAGATATTTCCTGGGAAGTGATTTGCTCAGCCCATTTCGAAACATGATCAAGTGCCCATATGGGCTGCACTGTTTTGCTGAGAACATTGATTGATACCACTGTTCGATCGGTCTGATTTATAGTCAGACTGAGAATAAACTCTATCGTTGATTCGAGATGAGATACATGCAGTGTATGTATAGCTTGCCCCGCTATCTGCACAGCATCTGGTTCTTTACCATGCGCCAGAGCAGTCTCCACAATGTATAACCCGCTGAACAGTCGAAGACTGTCGAGATCAACCGTCCTTTCAGACAAATAAGACTCGTCCTCACCTGGATTGTCAAGATCAAACTTATGTTCAGGCACGGAAGACTCGCTCTTATCATTAAAGAGCAGCATTACCGTACCAGCCGGTTCAAAGCTACCTATAGCTTCATCGTTAGACCTGAGAAACCGGTCCATCACATTAGGTATGTTATCATCTTCATCTCTGGCAGTGATCACTGTCCTCTTCTCTTGGACTTCTTGACGCAACTTAGCTACTTCCCATAGTAGTGCTGATCTGAGATTCTCAAGTTCCGCTTCTTCGCTCAACAACACATCGTCCCAGCCAAATTCATCATCACCAACTCTTGTATCAATCTTCCGATGCACCGGAGCTGCCATATCGTGTTGATACTGTCCTCATCAGCGTCTCTCTTGTCAGCGATAATGCGACCAATACGCGGGCGAAATCTCAACAATAGGGAGAATGCGGTACTCGTTCATAGATATCAGCAGAAATATTTCAATTCCTGGCGCGAATTGAGCCAGGAGTCTTACCAATATCCCTGTGTCCGTTATTTCAGACGCTTTGGTCGTTGATACACGTCCGCTTCGCCCTTCACGCGTTCGCCGTAGCAACTGCCTGAAAACCATGCATAAGTGCGTAGTGTTTTTATGGCTACTCTGTTTACTCCCGCAACGAGAAGAACATTGCATTGATCACTCGAGTAACATGCCAGGAAAGCAGTAGAATAAAAATTCCTAGATGGATAGTTTTACGAGTAGTTCAGGACCAGCATATTGAAGTCGTCAAGCAGGTATACTCGTAGACAAAGCGTATCGGCCTGCCAAGAGCCCTTGTTGACGACAGCTTGTGTTTTGAGGTTCGTTTGTTTTGGGTGCGTGCGGCACACGCACGCAAATCCCACCCGCGTGCAGATAGCACCAAGGATTGACCCGTGAGGAAGTACATTTCCCGCCCAACAGCTTACATTGGACGCCTATCTTCAAGTTTTTCTACTGCTTACGTCCCGGATCGTACCTGCCGGCTGAAGGAGGCACAGGTCGTCAGAATACAGGGGACATATACAGTCACCTAGGTGCCATAGATTTGGTGCAATGTCGGGCGCTCGCAATGACAGTAGCAGCTTTGGTGTGGGCGACGGCGACCAGACAAGGCCCAGAGTATCGAATATCTACACTGCTCAGCATTCTGCGGCAAAGCCATTCGCTTACTCTCCTTCGCCGTCTCAGAGGCGAAGGCCGGTGTTAGGAAATCGCCAGAATTCATCGTACTCGTCTGAAAGCAATCGCAACAGCGCCAGAAAGTCGCAGCTGTCGCGACAGTCTGACGGATCCGGAAGCATTTCTATTCGATATTCAGTCACTTCTCGAGCTGAAGGTTATCGATCGTTTAGTGGGAGTAGTGATATACTCAGACCATCAAATAATTTAAGTGATGCCAACAGTGATCACATTGATTACGATGAGTACGATACCGCTCCGATCGAGATCCCACTTCCCCCCGCGGAAGATTACGTTGAAGCAGATCTGTCACCGATTTCTACTGATCCCTTGTCTTTGGATACAGAGATAAATAGACCATCATATACTGGCGTGCCTGGCTTCTACTTTAATGAGAGGTACAACTCGTCTGAGGAAGATATTGATCAATCGTCATTCAGTGGGAGCTCTCTCAATAGCTCGCCGGTGGTGGACCCGCCACGGCTAGAATTTTTTCAAACTCAGCCAGAATTACAGGATGAAGAAGACCATGCTAGAGTTTTGACGTTCAGTAATGGACAGCCGCGTATCAGTGACTTGCCATTCTCGAACGAGGACGATGCTGATAGCTTTGAAAGAGAGTCGTATGATGAGGCCAATTACTGGACATCTGAATTTGAAGATCCTACGGGAACGATACCCGACTTTGACCATGATGCTACTGGGGATTATAGTCTTGCTGGTAGCAATCTGCAATGGATACCGGACGATAGTGATAGCGAAGACCTGGCGAGGGTTATTCATCCAGCACGTCCTACGATGCCCGAAGCAAGTGATTATGTCTATCGCGTGCGAGATGTGATCCCTGAAGAAGATATGCGCGTTGACTGCACACAGGTAGTAAAGCAACCAGATGTTGCTTTAATACCTGTATACTCTGACGGATTATCTCTGTCGACATTTCCGTACTCAAATTCGCTGGCCCCGCTCTCGGTCTTGATAAGACAAGCTCCTAAAGCACAATACGCGACCACGGTGGCCCGGGACAGAAGTAGTTCTGGTTCCATGATACTACCTCCACTGCTGATGCGAGATTTTCAGACAGGGATATCGACAGTGGTAGGCCAACGATATGGCCGTGAGTCTATTCATGACGCGTCCCTCGATCAGATACACGATGTCCGATTTATTGACCCTGCCGGTTCGCCTCACAGTGAAGCGGCCGAGATTGAGAAATCACTAGATTTGCTGCGTCAACTCCAAAGCCAACAGCTGCATGCTCCGTTACGACACCATTCAATGTTCGATGTCAACATCTACCAGCAAATGGAGTTTCCGGTTATTCACAGAGAGCGGAAGATGTGTCGACAAGCGACAGCTGTAACGTTGCTGACTGTCTTTATTGTATTTCCACCTCTTTGGTTCGTAATGGCTCTGGGTGGATTCGATCGAGCTCTTGGTATTGTGTCAAAACGGGACAAGATCATTGCAGGGGCATTAGCAGTGTGCTTCTTTGCGGCAGCTCTAGTTGGCATGGGCATCGGACTCGGCGTGGTTCTTTAAAAAAGTAAATCTGTGTTTGCTGCAACTATATTCGTGCAGGCATGTTATGCAAGGCAGGTCATGGTTGGGAATGTTTGTTTTATTTATGCACTTTGGATACGTTTAGATTGGTTATGATGGTTGGGATAGGGTTGTTTGTTGCTTGTTTATTCTAATATCATTGGATTTCAGTCTGCTACACCAACAGACAGAATTATAAAGTGCCTACTTGTGTGGCCGTCGTTGTAGTGACCTGAAACGTGGATTGGAGCACGATGCCCTCCCACGGGTTGCGACTGACCCAGCTCTGCACGACGCGCATGGAAACGTCGCAAGTTGCAAGCCGCCGTAGCCCGTCGTCAGCCCATACTTCGTGAAGCATCACCGTGCAGTACAGGTCGCGACTGCTACTGCTACTAAGTAGCAGCATCCTTGCGGATCTGAGCAGCGGGTGGTGGTGGTCGTCGTCGCCCGCAATACATCGATCGCTTCGGCACCCAGCCGCAACCGCTATGCGCATACCCAGCGCAGAAAAAAGCCGAGGAGGCCCTTATCGGATAGAGAAACCAAAATAAGCCGCGGGCGGGCTTCCCGCGCAAGCACCAACTTAAGACAGTCGATTGTTCTTGCTCTTTCCTCGCCTTCTACTCCAGCTACTCCTGCTACTTATACGCAACAAGTCTTCGTCGCTTAGTTTTTGTACCTCAATTGAACTTGAAAGAAATGTCTTCCAACCCACCTGGACTTTGCTGCCTCACTGGTGTTAAGCACGGTGTGTTGTCCTCTTCTTTGTCTACACTTATTGGCTTACGTCAGTTCTAACTTCTCCATCTAGAGGGCCCCGTCTCCGGCGAGATCATCGACTACCATGGAGGTAAGAGCATCAATTAGTTTTCACTACGCCTTATTCGCCATGCGTGCCATATATTTGCAAGAACGTGGCTTTAGAACCCGTCAACTGGCTGAATAGTTGCGTAGTTTGGACTCGCAGAGCGATTGCGCTAACATTATCGTAAAGTTGAGGCCTACGTCTCCGGTGACAAGACCTCCAAGAAGATCATTTACTTCATCACTGATATTTTTGGACACGTTCTGACCAACGCTCAGCTGTATGTACTTACTGCAAAATACTCCCTGATTGGCCTACACCACTAACCTGGCTCTTTTAGTATTGCCGACGACCTTGCCTCCCAAGGCTACTATGTCATCGTGCCTGACCTTTTCAAGGGCGACCCAGTCCCATGGATGCCTTTTGAGAAGCTCGGTGAGTTTGACTTGCCCGCATGGCTGGGCAAGCACTCGCTTGAGGTTGTCGGTCCTCTTGTGGACACTGTCCTTACTCACATTAAGGAGGACTTTACCCCCACGTCGATTGCTGCCATCGGCTATTGCTTTGGTGCCAAGTACGTCGTCCGTCTCCTCGGTGAGGAAAAGATTGACGTCGGTGCCATTGCTCACCCGTCGTTTGTCACTGACGAGGAAGTCGAGAAGGTCAAAAAGCCTTTGCTCATCTCCGCTGCTGAGGTTGACCCTATCTTCCCTGTTGAGAACAGAATGAAGACTGAGGCGATTCTCACCAAGAACAAAGCTCCTTTCCAGATCACTGTCTACTCTGGCACCGTCCACGGCTTTGCTTGCCGTGTCGATACTTCGGTTCCTTACCTCAAGTGGGCCAAGGAGCAGGCACTCTGCTCCCAGGTTGCTTTCTTCGGGTTCTACATGTAAGAAAGCAGCTCCTCTTGCCAAAATCGACGCAAGGTCCCTCCTGTCGAATGAGTTTCCTTTTGGATATATACAATAGCGAATATACTTTTATTACAAGTCTACCATTTTGTTGACACATACTCCATATCATCTAGGAATGACTTCCCGTTATGAATGGCCGTTCCTCCAATCACAATCCGTAATCCGGGAGTAGCAGCATTTATCTGTGCCACAATCTTCGCCTCCTCAAATGTAACCCCACCCACAAAAAACACAATGATATCCGACGGTCGGTCTCGAGAGCTACCACCGCCTTCGATAAATGGATATAGGTTTTCTCGAAGACGACCCTTGACAAGATGACCCAAGGTACGCTCTAATAGTGTCACGTGCTGTGTGTAAACATTTTCCACGCCTTGCAGTCCTTTAAATCCAGATTGGGCACGCGAAAACAGGGAATCTGATCTAAACAAGTCCTCTTGTCGTTCAGACGCACCGGCGTATGCTATCAGTGTCCTTAACGCGATGATTCTAGTCGGAGAGGCATTTGCTCTAGTGAGTTGATCTATTAACGAATTCAACGCCGAAGGATTTGAGTTGCTACTGTCAGGATAGCCATATCGTAACCCGTACAAAGCAACCAGCCGGATCTTAATGTCGTCTGGCAAATTCTGGGAAAGATACTGACGCAGCATCCGCAAGTCCTGGTTATGATTATCACCGCAAGCAAGCGACTGTTCTAGCTCACTGATTTCGAGTAGATTATCTGCGCTTACTCGTCGTGACAGTTCCGACACTAGAGTTACGTGCTTAGTCACATTACCTGACAATTTGCGGAACTCTGGGTATTCTTCCACGAATCGCTTCATATCGGCAATACTATCGATATTCATATTTGACTTCGTGCGTGTCTGATATTTGTCAACATAGTCCTTGATCGATGCACCCAAATCACCAAAGTTCATGAACATGCTGTCTGCATAGAATGGATCTTGGTCTGGTGATAACACAATTTCCTTCATGTCCGGTCTGACATCTGGAACTGAAGACAGATCTACTCGGCCATTTTTTATACCCAGAAACTCGTGGACCATAGCTTGATATGTCCAAGGCGTGAGTAGTGGTGTGATAGGATCGTTCTTTCTATCAAGGATAAGCAGCACGGGCGGTGTATCCATCTTGCGGAAATCAAATAAGTTTGCATCTTGTTGAATGTTGTACTGTACATATTAGCGCAAAATAATCGCACTTTTATCCGAGTTGAGACTCACCAGTGTCTCAATAGCCATGCTCTTTGCAAGTGCACTATTGGACTCGTATCGGATTAGAGGCTTCTTCTTGAGTGTGAGGAGAACACTTGTTAAGGCCTCAACCGAGCGTATGAAAGGTTTGGTATTCCAAGATTCCGATGCATCAGCAAAAATACAGTTTTCAGGAGACAACATATTGAGTCCAAAAAGCTCCTTGTTTATCACAAGGTAGTCTATAAATATTTCCTGTGTATATGTTAGCAAATCTTTCCTCTCGATGCATTCCTGTAATGGAACATACCACAACGCTTTTGACCACCTCGTAGTCATCGGCCTCAGCTAACCGTTCCAAGGAGCTTTTCTTGACCACATTGCTGAAAAAAAGCTCATATTGACCGTAGTTTGGATCACGCAGTTCGTCAACCAACGCCTGTATAGACTCAGTTGTCGGTCGCACAAAAACTAGGCATTTCAAATGGCGCATGCGTTCACGATTTGTATTATCCAGCCGACTATAACACACAGTCAGCACAATACCTGCCAATAGACGAAACTGGCGTCTTACTCTATTAAATATACTTCGTTTTTGAGGAGTAATGATTGAGTCGAAATCATAGATATTATAGCGGTCTGTTACCAAGTTAATCATCATCCGTTCCATTTAAGCAGTACTTGTGCATCATATACATACCGTTTCTGAATCAAGCAGCAAGATCTTCATTTTACCCGATGACGACGAGTCATATACATTCGTTGATCCAGAGCCAGCAGCGGACGACTTGGGATCCAAGATCTTGTCCACATAGGTCTGTGACGCTTTCCATAGATCCATAACGGCTACTGGGCAACGGCAATCAGCTATTGAGCAAAGAAATTGGAGCCACTGGCCTCTCTATCTTTCACAGGCTTCTTACAGTATGTAGTCATGTTATATGCAGCATTCAAGGTAAGCTTCAAATCCCAAATCGGGGTCTAAGGCTACAATTAGCCCTTACCCACGCGTCAAGATCATCTTCTCGAGCGCACATTCTTCAATGTTTGTACAGGAGTTTATCTGGATTCAATCCGAGAGCTTTCTTGTAATTCAATCAACGGAACCAGATTAAATAAAAATGTCCGAACTACCAGTCAAGCGCAAGAGGGGCAGACCACCTTCAGCGGCTCGTTTGCTTATGCGGCAGCAACAGGCTGCTGCTGAAGAAGAAAACAGAGACCTTGATGTCAACGATGATGCTGATGCTGATGATGGCGATGACAATAACGATCCTGTTTACGAGGACAACGAAGATGACGATGACGGTGATGATGATGGTGAGACTGGTCTCGCGGCACCTGCTCGGAATCTGTCTCTTGAACGTCGTAAGCGTGGGCGTCCCCCTATCATTGTGAACGCGCTAGACGGCCGTATCAAAGCAATATTGAGTGCTGTCAGAAAGGAAAAGGTGTACGTTTGAAATTGTTGAAATGATCTTAGGCAAATACTGACTGATGATAGCGGCGACAGATTTTTGCATGAACAGTTTGATACATTGCCTGATGAAGAGCTGTATCCGGACTATTATAAAGAGATCAAAAGACCTATTGCACTTAACATAATCAAAGTATGGGCCATTTCATAACTCCTTTTGGCTAAGTTACTGACAGTCTTTTAGAAAACGTTGAAGAATCTCGCTTATCACACCATAGACGAGTTCTTGGCAGATATGACGACCATGTTTAGCAATGCGAAACAATTTAACGTGGAGGAGTCGCAGATTTACAAGGATACGGTGCGTCTAGAAGGATTGGTGAAATCCGTCGCAAATGAGGTCATAAGTCTACCCGACAGTGCTTTTGAGGGTCCAGACGCCGGTTCGGGAAAGGGCAAAACGTTTGTCGATGCTATTGAACATGCAGGTCAGACTTACAGAGTGGGCGACTGGGTTCATATTAACAATCCCAATAGCCAATCCTCCCCTATAATTGGTCAAATATTTAAAACTTGGGAATCGCTGGATGGTGGCAAATGGATCAATGCCTGTTGGTACTATCGACCGGAACAGACCGTACATCGAGTAGACCGGCAGTTTTATGAGAATGAGGTTTTCAAAACTACTCAATTCAGAGATCATGTAATTGACGAAGTGCAGGAGAAATGTTTTGTGATGTTTTTTACCAAATACCAGCGCGGCAGGCCAGTGGGTTTCCAGGATAAAGCGGTATATTGCTGTGAGAGTCGTTACAACCAGAAAGAAAAGCTGTTCCAGAAGATTCGGAATTGGAGGTCGTGTTTGCCGAACGAAGTACAATCAACCGACTATAAAACGATCTCGTTCGACAGAATTCGCCCTCTGAAGAAAGTACCGTCGCCGATCAAGCACTTACTACCGGGCAACGCTAAAGAGGATGACCCGGTTCCGGAGCCGAAGATGGGTGTCGAGAATGCCCCGCCATTAATCGGAGCAGTTTATTTGAGACCTGAACTGAAAAGTGAGGCCACGCCTACGCCAGAACCTTCCGCGGGGCAGTATGGGCTTTTAAATTCACCTAGGTTGCGTAACTCGCCGGCGCCGCCGAGACAGTCAAGTCGTATCCAGAGCCATTCAAATCAAGGAACACCCGCTCCTTCTGGTTCTAGTTATGGCTACGGTTCAAGTCAATACAATACCCCGGTCAGGTCTACTCAATCGAGCGCATACAACCCCCCACCTCCACCGAGTACGTTCACGTTGCCGGACCATATCACGGAGAAAATTCCGGCTGAGACGTTGGAGTTGTTTCAGACCGATGAGAATGGCAAGCTACTATGGTTCAGTGTACCGCCGGTGGATATGATGCTTACGGTGCCGTCACCGGTTACCGGAAAGGGTATTTTGGGACATAGTGTGGAGTTTCTTGCCAGCCGAAAACTGCTTTCTGAAAGACGGAAGCTTCGGGCTGTAGAACGAGAAGCCTTGTTTCGAAAGACCAAATAAAGTGACTAAGGGGTTATATTAGACGAAAACAGAACATCTTGTAATTTTAAGATAATAATAATAGGTAAATCTAAGACTAAGTCTCCTTTGTTTTGAGAAGGCCCTTCAGAATGTCAAAGGAATTTCCATCCGGCTGCAATGTGAATTTCTTTCCCGTGGGTTTGTCGTCGTACGACAACTCATCAACAACAAGCATTCCGTAGTCCATAGAGATACCGGAAATCTTTGCCCGCACACCTCCATGCATTTCTAGCGTAACGATACTATTCGAATGGAGCCAGTGAGAGTAGTAAAGATCTTCAAACACGTGGAACCCTTGGTCGACAAACACCTTGTACATGTCTTCAAAAAAGCCAAGAATTCTCGCTGCTATCACTTCAATCTTGACTAGTCCCAGCTGGGGCTGTGCCTTCTTTCGACGCTCATCGTTCAACGCAGCAATAATGGTGTTGACCGAGGTCGTCGGCGCCTCGTTATTTACATTCAGGCCGCTTCCTACCACCAGCAAGAACTCGCCATCGCTGTAGTTGCTGTTAACCAGAATACCGCCGATCTTGACATATTCTGCTGGAAGTGGGTCTTCTGGATTTCTAGCTGTGTCCGCTACTGCCTGCGTATGCGCTGGGTTACGCGCATAGACATCGTTCGGCCACTTGAGCTTGATGTCCAGTTTATTATATTCTGGACCGTACGAGCTAATGGCCTCAACCACGGCAATTGCGGCAATGTACTGGACAAATACAAGTGGAGCTCTGGACTGCAGCGAAGCAGGATGTCGGATTACGATAGAGAATGGAATTGTACCAAGTGGAGACACCCACCGGTTTCCTCCACGGCCACGAGCGGCAACCTGAGTGGTAGCAATCGCCGTAAGTCCGGTCGGTAGTTGTCGTAAGAACTTCAAGTTCTTATCTAGCATTGTGTTCGTCGATGTCACACAATCACCAAATAAAAGTATACCACCAAACTGCGGTGGATTCCCAGGCTTCCTGTTCAAGGTTTTGTAATAAAGCTCATGATCGAAAAAAGGAGTATCACGAACATCAGGAAATTTGAGGTCTGACTCAGAGTCATACAATATTACTTTTTTGGTAGTACTGTTCATTTCCTCTATGGTCATTTCCGCAGTAGGTAGTGCAACACCGAGCGAGTTCATATTGAATGCGGCCGATGCGGCCGGTCGCACAAAGACGAAGGTCTCGTTTTCGCCAACCAGTTTCTGTGCGTCATTATCCTGATCGTCGGATACATTCTGCAGTAGTCCTGGTTCATTAGACAATTTCGCCATAAACTCGTCGAGAGATTTCGGTTCAAATGATGTCAGATGGAGATCAGACAGTTGCGGGGTGGTATCATCCTCAATACCAGTGTTGACTTTGAGACCCGCCCTCTTCAGCATGGCCTTCAAAAATGCCAATCGTCTGGGGTTGTCTGTATGCAGTTTCTGGACCAAATCTCCGTAAAAAGGCGGGAGATCAGGGTCAGTTTTCCGTAGACGCTTCGGAGAAAACTCTGGATGAGGGCCTGTCAGAATGGCACAGCCGGAGCCTACTTTGATGTGCACAATGGCCGCATCTCCGCCGTCGATGTTTGGCTTCTCGCCATACCGCGCTAGAACAGTCACGTTCTTATCTTTGTAGGCGTCAGCGTCAACGAATAGGCCACCACCGTTGTAGTATGACGCGAATTCAAAGAATTCAGAGTCTTCAGCATAGCCGGCGGACTTTTCGATCTCTTGCAAGTAGGGCAGAGCTGTCATGTCAGCTTTGATCGTAGCCGCGCGAGCACCGGCTTCAGAATTATACACAAACCCAGGAAATGCAGTGCCCCTGTCGGATCCAGGAAAAAATGCCAGCTCCCGAGATCCAACGACAGCATAGTCCGGGTTGTTGGATTCAAAGTCCACTTTCGCCGAGCCATAGTAGCCACCAGCGCAGAAACCTAGATACACGCCGCCTCGGCGGACGAAGTTCGCAATATTGGTATTTCCCTTGCCATTGAGCGCTCTGCAGTAGTTCAGATCAGCTCCACCAGGAATTGCAAGAGCTGAAGTACTCGCCAGCCACGGTTCCTTAATCAAAGCTGTCGCGTCAACCGTGTGCACAGCGTAATGCGGAGACAGTAACAGCCGAAGAGTAGTGGCACATTGCGCGACTGATTCGACGGTGGTCCCAGTGCCTATAATATTAGCCGCATTCCGACTAACAGATTTCAACCGTTTTACTAGCCTGAATATACTAAGACGTTCATTATACTGGCCTAGAATCGCCGTCGTCGGCAAAACAGATTCAATACCGGGGAGCCATTGAGTCATGTTGGGTTGAGCCGGCGAGGTCTCCCCCCCCAAAAGCCATCGAGTGCTGATCTACGCCAAGTGACAGTTCACGTGACTTCTCTTGTAGTTACCCTCCCTGGCCTGGCCCGGCCCGGCCCGGCTGCGATTGGCTGGCAGAGACTCTCGCTCTCTCGCCCTAGCAAAAATCCTTCGGAAGAGCAGAAAGGTTAGGTCTTGAGCGAAGTGCAGCGGAACGAGTTTGTTCATGACACGAAGTCAATTCGTGCAACTTTGGTCAAGTCTACAGACACGAATTCACAGCTTGAGTACGCTATTTTAGATATGTCTGTTGCTGTAAGTATCATTCCTGCTTTTATGTTGATGAATTGAGTCTGCACAGGTGGCTTGGGTGACGATGGCTGCAGATTTGCAGCAACAGAACTGCAAAGATCCGTCAATTCGTAGCCGATCATATCACTCAATCTCACTGCGCTCAATCCAATTCAGATATTGCTTTTTTTGTGAAACCAAAGCGATTCGTTTAGCTAATTTATTTTTTTTTTTTAGAAATCCGCTGCCCTCAAGCTCGACTGGGCTGCCGTGACCTCGTCACTCGGTCTCAAGGGTACCACTGTCGCGTCTCTCCAGGCTTTCCGCAAGAGAAACGAGGACGCCCGTCGCAAGGTTGCCGAGCTCAAGGCACAGTCCACTACAGTCGATTTTGCTGCTTACCGTTCAGTGCTCAAAAACACCGCTGTCGTTGACGAGATTGAGTCGGCTTTCAAGAAGTTCACTCCGGTGACGTACGACGTTTCGCAACAGATCAAGACCATCGAGGCATTCGAAGCTAAGGCTGTCGAGAACGCCAAGGCCACTGAGGTCAAGGTGGCTGCAGAGCTCGAGGCTTTGGTCAAGACTCTTGACAACATTGAGTCCGCCCGTCCATTCGACCAGCTCACCAGCGACGATGTGATTGCTGCTAGACCAGATATTCAGGACAAGGTCGCGGAGTTGGTTACAAAGGGTAGATGGAGAATCCCTGGTTACAGCGACAAGTTCGGCAGCTTGGCTGTCATGTAAAAGTGGACGCAGAGGAGGATTGGAACTTTCATTTTATTGACAAAGTACTACATCAGAGCCGGTAGAAATTTGGTAATAGAAATCATTTCATATTATTTTCGAGGGTCGCAAATTTATGTAGAAACCTACGCACGTACTTTTTGAGCAGATACGAATATTGCAATGTTGAATGCTATTAAATCTCTGCTAACCCATGTAAAACAGACTAAACACTAAGTACAACTCCATTATATATGTTCCCGCATGACGACCAACCTATATCTCAATCAAACCGCCGAATTTTTTTGAGTAAGAAAAACGAAAAGAACAAAAAAAAAGTTTTCTCCCCCGAGTGCTTCGTTACATAAAAAGATCATTTGTATCATAAAGAAAAAGACAACTATTGTAGAACCCTTGAACTTTTCTCTCTTCGTTCTTAACGTATCCGCCAAAGCGCTAAAAAAGTTTAAAGTAAGAGCGTAAAAAGGAAAAAAAAAGATAAAAACAAATATCGTACATGTGTGCTAGTAAGTTAGCAAAGCTTATAAAGTTGTTGAAACTTTGTGATAAAAATAAACATTAAAAAAAAAAGCGAGGTGATGTCGGTAATGGAACAGCCTAGCAAATCAAGTTAAGATCGGCTGTACACATTACCGAATCATCCAGCAATTCCTGAAGGCCCGAGGCTAGGAATTTAGAGCTTGAGCTCCTTTGGCTTCTCCCAGCTGACACTCTGGTCAGTGAAGTGGCCGTAAGAAGCAGTCTTCAAGTAGATGGGCTTGGCAAGGTCAAGCTCACGAACAATAGCACCAGGTCTGAGGTCAAAGTTCTTGCGAACAATCGCAACCAGCTCGGTAGACGTGTACTTGGAGGTACCGTACGAGTCGACGAAGATTGACAAAGGCTCAGCAACACCAATGGCGTACGAGAACTGAACCAGAGCTCTCTTGGCAAGGCCAGCGTTGACAAGCGACTTAGCGACCCAACGGGCTGCGTAAGCAGCGGAACGATCGACCTTGGTGTAGTCCTTTCCAGAGAAAGCACCACCACCGTGAGCACCCCAGCCACCGTAGGTGTCGACAATGATCTTACGGCCGGTCAGACCAGCATCACCCTGGGGACCACCAATGATGAATCGGCCAGAAGGCTGGATGTGGTACACGGTCTTATCGTCAAGATACTTCGCGGGGATGGTCTTCTTGATGATCTTCTCAAGAATCTCAGTACGGAGGTCCTCGGTCGAGATAGTGTCGGCGTGTTGGGTCGAGATGACAACAGTGTCAACACGGATGGGCACAGTAGCGCCGTTGTCGTACTTGTACTCAACCGTGACCTGAGTCTTGGTATCAGGACGGAGCCATGGGAGAGTACCATCACGACGGGCAGCAGCGAGCGAAGCGTTGAGCTTGTGGGAAAGGACAACAGTCAAAGGCAAGAGCTCTTCGGTCTCGTTTGAGGCATAGCCGAACATGATACCTTGGTCACCAGCACCTAGGTCATCGAACGACCGCTCCTCATGGACACCTTGAGCAATATCAGGCGACTGCTGCTCAATGGCGACAAGAACGTTGCAGGTCTTGTAGTCGAAACCTTTCTCAGAGTCATCGTACCCAATCTTCTTGATGGTGTCACGAACAATCTTCTGGTAGTCGAGATGGGCCTTGGTGGTAATTTCACCAAAGACCATGATCATACCAGTCTTAGCAGCAGTCTCGCAGGCAACCTACAGTTACGTTAGTTCCATTGCTGTTTGCTATTCAAAACGAAATGAAGTTGGGTCGCACCTTTGAGTAAGGGTCCTCGGCGAAGCAAGCGTCGACAATGGCATCAGAAACCTGGTCACAGATTTTGTCAGGGTGCTAAAAAGTTAATTAGTAACCTCATTGAGCAAGAGCATTGACTTGAATCTCTTATGAACGAGCATTCAGGCCAGAACTGAAAGAGACTTTAGTTAATCTCATTCACGGCGACTTACACCCTCACCGACGGACCTAGAACAACGTGTTAAACGACTAGAAACCCAAAATTTTAACACAAATACAAGGCACTATGAACTTACTCAGATGTGAAAAAAAAGTGTTCTTCAGACATTTTTGTAGGATACTAGACAGCAAGCAATTGGTATAAACAAAACTGGTCCTGGTGAATTATTTGGGTAATGGCGTGCTAGGAAGAAAAAAAATCCAATGTTCTTCTGTGAGTCTCGGGGGTTTGGTTTTCATTTTCGGGGACCCGAATACGTATACGCGCCGTGCCGGACGGGCACGTGACTTGCGGTCACGTGAAATCAGGCAATCGGAAAGTGTTACGAACAGGTACAATCGCGAGTGAGAGGGAATGGCATATATACAGTCCGTATGATAGTGGTCTACCCAACGATATGCCTTAAGGGCCATCAAAACAATTGTCCATCGATAGTAGTGCTGTTCGTAAGGAGCCGGCGATGCTGTCAGGTTTTTCCATGTCTGGCGGAATCACAAAGAGATTGTTTAAATTTATAATCCTTAAAGACACGACACATAGTTTAAAAGCAAGATAACCCATATTATGCAAGGAAAAACAAGATTCTCATCGATAAAAAAGCAAAATAAATAGAAGAAATACCACAAAAAAAGCAAATCACGCAAAATCAAACTAGGAAAAGAAAACCAACACCTACGCTCTAACAGCGCCACAAATGATGGCTCGATAATTAGAAAAAAAGCAGACTGGAACGAGCACAGTTTGTCGATGCTCATGCCGATTTATCACAAGTATAGTATATAAGTGAAAGGCGTAGCCATTACACATAAATAGACCAATTCTTCCTCGTACTCAGACTTTTTATTGTATCCTAGTTTTGCGACCTATGCTGCTCTATACTGCATACTAGACCGATTTCTGAATGCTGATAGAGGAAATCTGCTGTGAAACTTGCCGGCCCATACCGGGGTCGTGACTTGACCGGTTACATCGTCGGTGGCCAAGTCGTCGTCATGATCGCCATTTGTATCTTCGGCATCAAGCTTGCTAGTATAAATGAAGTCTTCTAAAACAACATCGCTGCTATCGCTTGTAAAATCTTCAGGCCGGAATGTTCTTGGCCCTCGTACTAGTACGTTATTTCCCCGTGCTCCAGATAGAACAGTTGGGGAACTTTGCAGATCTCCATGAGCAAGCATCTCTTCGACATCAAGCTCAAACTCTCCACGAGGAAATGGAGGGGGGCTAAGGGTGCGTGTTGATTGACCATTTATGATGCCGATGTGTCTGCCAGCAGGAAGAACCCAACTACCTAGAACGGGTGGTCGACTAGCAGACGCTGACGCGGCAAGAATCTCACTAGCACGTTGTCCGGCTTTCTTGTGACTTGGCGGGGGTATGTTCTCATCCTCATCAGTCGACTCGCCATCATCTTCAAAATACACGGTGATACCATGCGGAATATCAACACTAAGTCCGGGGGTAGAGTCATCAGTAGCAAGACCAAACTGATCCCTACTTGCGTCAGAGGCATCTCTGACTCCACGTCTTTTACGCCGGACACGACGCTTATTGTTCGCCTTGCCATTCTCAGCAGAGATTTTTTTGACCTTATTTGAAGGGTCATGGCTGTCGCCAGTCCTGATGGTGATATCTTCCTCGGAAGTTTCGCCAGATGAAAAGAAATAGTCCAGCACAAACGAGTCATCGTCCGAGTCCTGGTACTTTCCAGTACCGCTGGATACAATGTGCCTGAGAGCATCATCATCTTTATCCATAAACAAGTTATTATCAAACGTAATACTGTCCGCTTCATCTGCGTCTGAGCTATCATCGTCGGACGACTCGGCTTCGAACACAGCCCTCAATATGGCTTCATGCTCAGCGTCTTGGTAGGAGATTTCGTCAACAATAGCTGCCTCTTCTTCTATCTCAATTTGTTCGTCATCTTCAAGACCATCGCCCCCTGCTTGATCTTCCAGGTCGTTTGCCAGCCGCAACTCTTCATCCTCGCCCTCGTCGTCGTCGTCGTCATCGTCTTGACTATCGTCGCCAAAATCGACGACCCCGTCGTCATCATCATCGTCATCGTCGTCGTCGTCGTTTTCGTCGTCATCATCGTCGTCTAACACCCCGTCCAGCTCAATTGCGCCAGACGCGACAGCGTCTGTTTCGGCAAGGAAGGCAAACAGTTGGGAGTCGATGAAATCATGCGACTGAAAAAAGGCGGCCGATGCGTTGCTATTTCGCCGTCTTTTGGGCGAATGTTGTGTCAAAATACTTTTGTTGTTTCGATCTGTAGCTGAAACAGTTGCTTTCCGTACGGTTACCTGCTTACCGGAGCTGGTAGTACTGCTGTCGGAGCTGTAAGGATTGTCGTAAACACCGCCGCTGCCGCGTCTATGCTTGGGATTTTTTCTTCGCACTTGCGCGGACATTGGTGAGAAGGAATGGAAATAGGCTCCTCAGTGAATAAATAAATTGGAATAGTTGAAGCGTGAAATACGCCTAGCGCACTGTCTGGAGCGACAGACCGCTTTCTGAAGTCGTTGTTCGACTGCTGCAGTGATAGCGGCGAGTGGCAGCAGTGTGATTTACGATCGGTAGCGCCCGGTCTCGATAATGCGAATAGAAAAGAGGTTGAAAAAGTAATGTATCCTAGTAATCATCGAGAAGAAATGGGTTCTGCAGAGAGTACAAACTGAATGCAGCACGAGCAGATTAAGCCTGGCTAAAGGTTGAGAAGCAGACTCTGTAGAAGTGCACTTTGTCCTGGCAAGAGCTGGTGATCGTTGTACGCCTGCAGAACGCTGTGCTTCGCATGGCTTTGCTCCCAGAAATTTTTTTTGGCAGTTGGGAAGAGGTCTAGCCGGGTAAGCTGGAATACCGGGGGGCGTTTTTGGGACTAGCGAGATTCTGGCATCACGTGAGCTAGTAGCGGCACTAGACAGTACTTCTTGTAGATACCACACAGCTGATCTAACACTATTCTTACATGATTCCAACGCAATTGCGAATTCAGAAATGGTGGCTGAAGTTCGTTTGAACCGAACAGCATTATTGAGCGTGGTACGATACGCTAGGAGTACACGCTGGGTACTAGTTCTACGAGTATGTTGAGGTGTACCGCGGTCTTGTAGGACAGTATTTTGCAGCACCATGGCATCGACTGCGATAAAAAAAAATCGCCTACAATTTGCTCTGCTACAGTTTAGGTGCGTGATCCACTACTTTTGAATGCTTTCTCAGTTTGATACTCGTATTGTCACGTAAACGAAAGAATGGCGCGGGATACTGCGACGGGGAGAGAAAACCGGACACCAATGCCTTGGTTCTGTAAGCAACGCCTAATGAGATCACAGCAACCCATTTCGAGGGCAGATTTAGTAAACACCTTACTTGTTGCAGCTGAACAAATAGTACAGCAAAAAAAAAAAAAAGCTGCTGTGTCAGGAGTGTAGTGGGACGCTATATACTGAGACCTCAGGGCCCTATGGCGGATTCGCTAATCCAACACCAATTCGTTGACGGCGAAGCGTTGCCAGACTCGCGAACGGCCTCTTCGCTAAAGTATGATTCAACTGGCTTACTTGTCTTTAAATGAACTAACACGTTCCGACAGTCTCATTGCATGGTCCAAAGTTGGTCTAGTTGCATACGCTACGCAGTCTGACGGTAAATCGAGTGTGACGGCCAAAGTATTCACAACCTACATCAAATGTCTTGACGGAGCACACTGGGGCCTAAGTACTCCTCAAGAGCTCGCAGGCATCGCAGAGATTCACGGCGATACCCCAATAGTTCATTTAGCGTGGGATACGCCTGGAATTGTACTCGCTGTTTTAGATGCCAAGGGTCTATTGTCCATATTCCTGAGTCACTCTGTCATGAATCAGCTAAGCTGTGTTCATAAATCGAGACCGGATCGCGAGACGTTTGGTAGTGTGATCATTGGTTTCAAATGGCTGAATAGTAATAAGCCTGTAAGTCGCTAGTTTGATTATATTGCGATATGATACTCACAATTTTTAGGTGCTGGTCGGGAACCCTGCGACTAGACAGGATGACAAGCAGTTTCATTATGGCATTCATAAAACTGTTCCGTTTGGCCCATGGCATCCTCAGCCTACCAGGCAAGCTTGTATCGCTGCAACGCGCAATGGGAAGCTAAAGCTGTTCTATCAGCAAGATAATGACTTTGCTGAATATACCCAAGACCTTGAGCCAAATCTGTACCCCGAAAGCTACTACACGCTTGTAGCGTTTGGATCAGACCGAGACAATTCGCTCGTGATCGCAGCTTATTCCGAGTCCACGCACAGACTTAAAATATTTCGCGTTACCTTACAATGGCAACAACAACAGCAGCACTCTCAATCGCAAATGTCGAAACAAGAGGTTGAAGTTGCTAGTCTGACGGTACGGCGACTCTATAGTGACGAGGTATATTGCTCATCTCACATCGAGCGACCATTGACTCGTCTCGAAATTGTGTCTCCCGTTTATCATCCAGAGTCGAGACTAGCTATTTATGCTATCTTTGCAGACGGTAAAGGCACAAGTGTAAGGCATATTGAAGTTGTTAATGTCCCGATGACATTACATAGTAACTTCGATGCATTAAATCCTCGAAGTAATCCTGTTTTAGAGGACCAAAATGACGCGGTGTACTTTAGTTTGAACTACGAGACGGAGAAAAAACTGATTGGGATATGTCCATTAAATGCTGACAGTATCTTGTCGTGTCATTATTCTGATGGCTCTATTGAATTTCGCCATCGAACTAATTTCACCGAAATAACGGCTCAAAAAGATGCTCATAGCGTAGCCAATTTTTTTGATGCCGGCCTCGTGTTTCCAAAAGCAGAGTCAGGTAAGATTTGCGTTGACCTCTAAGCTTTTAAAGACTCGCTAACGTTCCAGCTGTTGAGATCGCAATTTCGCCGAATATGTCGGCAGCTGTTATACTCACTCCAGAGAATACAGTGAAGCTTTATTGCGTTACACCAGCGATTTTATTAGACAATGATGACTGTAGGTTGCCAATCATATATTGTATATGCGATTGTTTTAACGATTCTAGGCTTGACGTCAATCGCAGTAGCTGTGGCGCTAAGGCACACTCTATGTTGCTACAGTAATATCACTTGTGACGATCTGATGCTTGTATGCAGCTCTGAGCGGATCAAAGAGCATAAAAAGTTTCCCGTGATATTACTTCGACAATGTCACCGTGCAGTGGGCTTTTCCTTGGACCTGCCTAAAGACATCCAAGCGGACAAGTTTTTGGTGTTGCCATCTTTGCAAAAACTTCTCAGTCTCCAAACTTCAGTCGGCACTCAAAAAGGCTGGAAGCGTGAAGTTTACAGCGTGATTGCATGGGCAACATTAAACCTACGACTTTTTTCCTTCGCTCTGACATTTACTCTCAAAGCGAGTCAGCAGAAACAACAACCGCAACACGATAACGATATGACAATGATGACACTACTGGGTTTATCCAAGTGGTGTGTTGATTTTGTAGTATACTTGCTGCAGGATCTCTCAGAG
Organism: Myxozyma nipponensis; assembly: GCA_030580395.1. NCBI lineage: Eukaryota > Fungi > Ascomycota > Lipomycetes > Lipomycetales > Lipomycetaceae > Myxozyma > Myxozyma nipponensis. Next base: position 120,231 of record JAKTSU010000007.1, read on the forward strand.
ATCGGTAAAGACAGTGATGCCTTTTCGTCGCCGGACAGGGTCTCTGTTCCAGTGATCATGCTGCTTGGATCTGTACCGCGGTTATTGTTGAGATACACTCTGAGAGGCCTGAAAGGTCTGGAACAGCTTGTTACCAGAAATGCAGCGAGAGGAGACCCAGATTATCCGGGTTCTCTTAGAGCCGCCTACCGCGAGCTTAACGCGGTTATCAGCTGCATTCCGGCACCAATAAGCTCCGTTGAAAAGCTTGTGAACGAGTTCGAAGGCATTATACGAACGTCGGTACCTGAGAACGTGGACAGGCTAGCAATGGAACAGTCCATGATGTTCAACGGCAAAATTCCCGAAGAGTTGCGAGGAGTAGTGCGGAATTTGGCATTTTTATTCAACCAGAGCTACAAGAAGGAACTATACTCACCGTCTCTGTTCTTCTACCCGACCGATTGGCTTGGGCTTAATGAATATGAGTCTGCAAGCGACGCGTTCAGTCAGATTGATTGTTTACGTAAGCAGCTGATGCCCCTCGACAGATCCACGTGGCGTCAATGTGTCCGATGTGGATCTGTCTCAGCAATAGAAGACGTCAAGCCAGCTTTGTTTGCAAGTAACTGGACCATGGCTTTTCAACGCAATTGCATTTGCGGAAGTTCATGGGTTCAATACGATGGTAGCAAGCCTCAGTGCTAACAAGAAGAGCTGTATAATGAGTTAGGAGATTGGTTCATTTATTTAGAGATAATCTTAACGGTATTCCGTACGTCCAGTTGGAAAAAATAAAAGCGCGTTGACGTTGAATATACCTCACACAAATAACGCAAGTAACACAAGTAACACAAATAGCACAGATAACAAAGAGCGATTAAAGAGAGTCAATCGCGTAACGTCTAATCATATATGACGACAGCTCGTTTACTTCCGATTAGCACGGTACTCCGCCATGCTAGCACGATATTCTTCTCGCGCAGCTTTCAAGGAGGTTTGATATTCCTGTAGATCGTTAGAATGTTTAACAAGAAATACCAGCAACTTTTATTGTCATACCTGCTTGGTCGACTCTGGCAACGCATCAAACAAGGCTTTGATAGCACTACCGCATTCAGTTACGGGAAGAGAGCGTAACTCCGGGTGATCGTCGAACGCTCTAGTGAGGAAATACCCATAGAGATTGCTGGGCACCGGTTTTGGCTTGCTGGGATCTTTAAGAAGAAGACGGTTGCCCTTCGCTTTCTTGACTTTTTTGTTGTATTCATCGATCACCTTCAGTGGTGTCTTATCAAAAAACTCGGCTGCTTCATCTTCATATCGAGTGAGTTCCTCGGCTGCTCTGTTATCGTATTCCTATCAAGATCCAAGTCAGATCAGCGTCAACGCCCTTATTCAGATTCGTCATACCTTTCGTCTATCAGCAGGAAGCTGCTTGAACTCCTCAGAAAGCCTTCTCATAGTACCGCCGGTAAGAGCTCCGGACAGATTGTCTTTAAGGTAAAGACCCCAAGAGCTTCTTGGCCTCTTGGGGATATCCTTGCGTGCCAACTTGGGTACGGGAGCCTTCTTAACTGCCTTTACAGGCTTCTTCGCCGCTTTCTTGGTTTTCGTTTTTTTCGACTTAGTAGTTGTAGCATAGCCTCTCGGGCTAAATAGTAGAGATCGTTCAATAGTCTTGCTTTTTTCTGGTCGAGTCGCATCTAGTACCGGAAGGTGCACTAATCGTGCGCTAGCCGCCGACCAAGGTCTGAAGATCGCCCCTTGGGAAACACGCGCAACGTTTGGCACCAATCGAGAGAACATCCTAGAGAAAACAGATATTCGAGAGAGAGCGAAAAAAAAGGAGTTGTATTTTTTAGACGTGAAGTTATACTATACAACTTCTGAAAGCGACGTGGTCGTATCAAAGTAACTAGTAACCATCTAAGGTTGGTTTATTTACGATCGCGCGCGACAGATCAGTAAATAAACAAAGTCCACTTGTTAGGGTTTTGTTCTGAGTCAATCGTGTTAAGCAGTAAATTCATTCAATTCAAGCTAAGTTATATATCTACTCCATCAACTCATTAGATCGCCATAAGCACTCCTTGTCTACTCAGGAATCTTCCGCAATCAAATATTCTGGTGATTGACGTAATATCAAGACGAAATAGTAATAGAAGAAACTCATGTTCCTAATCAAAGCTGCGAACATTTACACCACTTGACTTGGTCACGTGTTAGGGGTGGTCAATTAAGCCTTTGGTGCCGTTCTGACTTCGCCGAGGTGGAATTTTTTGGAACGCATACTGCAACTCAACAACCGGCAGTATTTGGTGAAAGTATTTTGTGTCCATAAAGTGTGGGCTGTAATAAATAGTTGTCATGTCTGGCACTAAGCGAGTATCACGTTTTGACGACGATGGTACTGGTGATCGAGACCGCGATCACAAGCGAAGAGGCCATCAACGCCACGACCACACGGACAGACCGAAAGAACGAGACAGAGACAGAGATAGAGATAGAGACAGAAACAGAGATAGGGACAGAGACAGAGACACGGACAGAGACAGAGACAGAGCGCGGTCAGAACGGGACCGGGACTATTACAAGTACAGAGACAATAAGCCTTCCGATGACGGTGACCGTGACCATATCAGAGCTAGGGACAAAGAAAGCAAGAGAAGCCGGCAGCACGACAGAAGTTACCGACCTCAGGTTCGTGATGATTACGGTCGCGACCGGGATCATGAAAGGCGCGAATATTCGAGGGACTCAGGAAGATCAGATCGTAACGTAACCAGATCACGTTTCGACGATGACAGAGAAAGAGACCGAGAAAACAGGGATATTCGCGATCATCAACATAGGGAGCATGGAGATAATGGAGAGCGAAGTAGCTCACCCCAACCTTTGCCGGGTCGTTCAAGTCGACCGCGTTTGTCGACATCTCCAGTACGGGCGAAAGTTGACCAGAAAGATGCAAAGGTGCCCTCTCTGGACGATGACTATGGCCGTTTGAAGGAGCAGTCTGCTTCTCCAAAACAATTTGTCGACAGCCAATTTGGTAATGACGATGATCTTGAAGATTCAGATGAAAATGATGAGCCAGATCATTCCGAAGCTAATGGTAATACAAGAGCAAAGGATGATGACGAAATAGATCCGCTCGATATGTTTATGTCGAGTCTCGACGAACAGGCGAAGACTGAGACTAGACCTTCTGACAATCGTACACTTTTTGATGAGGACGGTGAAGATCTACCTGTTAATGCAGATGAAGAGATTGATCTTGATGAGGTGATGTCGAAAGCAACGAAGCCTAAAAAGAAAGACATACCGGTTGTAAATCATGCAAAAGTTAATTACGAACCCTTCCGAAAGCAGTTCTATATGGAGCCGCCCGAGTTGGCTTCAATGACCGAGCAGGAAGTTGACGACTTACGCCTAAGACTGGACGGTATCAAAATTAGAGGAGTGGACTGTCCCAAACCTGTCCAGAAGTGGAGTCAATTTGGCATCCCCGCCCAGACAATGGAAGTGATCAAAAAGCTCGGATATGACAAACCGACTTCGATTCAAGCACAGGCAATCCCTGCAATCATGGCTGGACGTGATGTCATTGGCGTCGCTAAGACTGGCAGTGGAAAGACTATTGCCTTTTTATTACCAATGTTCAGACATATCAAAGATCAACGTCCTTTGGAAAATCTCGACGGGCCAGTTGCGATCGTGTTGACACCTACTCGCGAGCTTGCTGTTCAAATCCATAAGGAGTGTAGGCCGTTTCTCAAGGCACTTGAACTTCGTGCTGTATGTGCATATGGAGGTTCGCCGATCAAGGACCAAATCGCAGAATTGAAGCGAGGGGCAGAGATAATTGTCGGGACTCCAGGCCGTGTTATTGATCTACTCAGTGCGAATTCAGGAAGAGTAACAAATCTTAAACGAGTGACATATATTACACTAGATGAAGCTGACAGAATGTTTGATATGGGATTTGAACCTCAAGTGATGAAGATTATTTCCAATATCAGACCCGATCGTCAGACGGTTCTCTTTTCCGCTACGTTTCCCAGGCAGATGGAAGCACTGGCTAGAAAGATCCTTACGAAACCCGTTGAGATTGTTGTTGGAGCAAGAAGTGTCGTTGCACCGGAGATTACCCAGATTGTTGAAGTTAGGCCGGATGATACAAAATTTGTTCGTGTACTGGAGCTGCTCGGTGAACTGTATTATAATGATGAAGATGCTCGTACTTTGATCTTCACGGAACGCCAAGAGGGCGCTGATCATGTGATGAAACAGCTGCTTGCTCGCGGCTATCCCTGTTTATCGATTCACGGAGGAAAAGACCAGTCTGACCGCGACTCAGCTATATCCGATTTCAAAAACGGGGTAGTCCCAATCTTAATTGCTACTTCGGTCGCTGCCAGAGGTCTCGATGTCAAACAATTGAAGATGGTCATTAATTACGATTGCCCTAACCATATGGAGGATTATGTTCATAGAGTTGGTAGGACAGGACGTGCGGGTAATTCAGGCACGGCAGTGACTTTCATTACGCCTACGCAAGAACATGAAGCAGTCGATATTGGATATGCTTTAAAGTTGTCCAAACAACCCATACCAGAGCCAGTCCAGAAGCTCGCGGAAGCGTTTATGGCAAAGGTAAAAGCAGGCAATGAAAAATACACTACCGGATTCGGTGGTAAAGGTCTCGACAAACTAGATGCAGCCCGTGATGTTGCGCGAAAACTGGAAAGAAAGGCGTATGGCGAAGATGACACAGCAGCGAAAGAAAACAACGATGACGGCGATTCGGATGATGGCGATGCGCCTTCTTCCACGATTGCACTGCCTAGTTCTTCTGCTACTGCATCTATACTTGATGAGCCGATTGTTGTCCAGCGGCGATCAAAACCTGGTGCAGGCAGTGCTCTTGAGCGCGCTATGCAGGCATCTTCGCATATCGATAGCAAACTGAAAACCACCGTCACCAAGGCAGGCGCGGCGCCCGATAACAAGGGCCCAGATTCTGGAGAATTTCATGCAACATTGGTCATCAATGATTATCCTCGTGAGTACCGTCTTTATTTTCCATTTTTATAGGAATCTGAACTAACTGATGTATAGAGAAAGCTCGTTGGGCGGTCACCAACCGTACGAATATCGCAAAGGTTCTAGAGACAACAGGAACGTCGATCACCACCAAAGGCTCGTTCTACCCTCCGGGCAAACCGGTCCCTCTTGATGGAGAACCAAAGTTGTATATCCTTGTGGAAGGCCGAGTAAGTTTTCTGTCCCATTAAGTTATCGGAAATTATACTAATGTTGTAGACCGAAGTTGATGTCTCAGTCGCCATGCATGAGCTTAAACGTTTCCTCACGGAAGGTATTGCTGCCGCTGCTGAGAGCGAAGCCAGTCGTCCTGGAAGATATTCGGTTGTTTGAAACAGCTGAGCCCGAAGAGAAGTATTACGTTTCTGTTATTTGTGGATTTTTATGCGATGACAATATACTTCATTTGATCCATTTACGGCTATAGGTGCTCTCAAGCTCGGCAATGCATTGCAATGCATTTACAGGATTAAATTATAGAGAAACGAATAGAGCCTGAAGTTTTATAAAGGTTAAATTTGTTGGTTCTTCCCTTGGAATTGCTAGCTGGTAAAGTTATCGACAGTTTATTACTAAAATTCTACCGGGATACCACTCAGCACTAACGGCGATGTATATCTGGCTCGCCGTCGGTCTTCTAGTTTGAAGTTGATAATTTCATGTATTATATAATGTAAAGTTATTGAATCAATAAAATAAAGGTAATCTGTAATCGTTTCTATGACGTTCAAGCGGCTTGAACACGTCGATGCTGCGGCGCCGAAGAAGTTCGAAATATAGCCATAGTCCACCACAAAAGATCGGGCATATTATTTCTGTAATTACAAACATATCGGTTTAATTGACTTCAAACACATTAATAGCTCAGAAATGAGTAGTATTCGACTTGAAAAAACTATAGCTCGTGTTCGAGAAAGGTAGGATTTTGCGAGAGCTGATGGATCGCGATCAATTGTGCTAACCTGAACGTCAAGAATTGTAGAAAAGCAGTTCTACGAAGCTCACCAAGCCCTCAAGACAGTCGCTGCGCGATACATCAAGTCCAGTCAATATGATCAAGCTATAGAGCTGCTATATAGCGGCGCACAGCAGTTGCTAGAAGCTGGCGAGGGTGGGTCCGGCGGAGACTTAGCTACATACATGGTCGAGACGTATAGGACAGCTAAGCTACCAATCGACTCTCAGTCAAAGTGTACGATGAAACGTTAATAAGCCCTCTTTTTGCTTTTGGTTGTGTGCTAACATATGTAGCCCGGGTTGTGAACCTACTTAAATTATTCAAGGACGGCGAGTCTAGACAGAAGCAGTTTTTACACGAAGTGACATTGTGGGCGTCTTCTGCTGGGCCATTTGGTGATCGGGAACTGAACCATATAATTGGGTCCAGATTTGCCAGTGGTAAGTTGCCTCAGTCAATATTTTACGACTAAGTCAGAGCTGACTAACAATGATCAGAGGACTCAGTTTACGAAGCTGAACGGTACTTGCTAGTTGGTACAAGGGACAGTTCTGCTGTGTTGACGCAACTCCTGTTTGATTGGTCTAGTGAAGACGCTGATGTGTACACAGCACCATACTACATGTCAAGAGCTGTTCTTGGGTATCTGGCCGCTGGAGATCTGAGAAACGCTCGAGTCTCATCGGATCTATTTGTATCTAAGCTGTTAGCCTCGGGACGTGTCAGCGAAAGTACCAAAGTGGTATCGCAAGATGGTGATGAGATTACGGTTATACCTAGTCTACCTCTGTTGAATTTTCTTCAGCTGCTTGTTCGTTCATGCCAGCGTAAAAATGGCGATCTGTTTAATCGGCTGAAGTTCAGATACAAAAGCCAAATTGCTGACGCAGGTGCTCTTGTCGAAGCACTTGACGTCATTGGCGAGACCTGGTTCGGAATTAAGTCACAATCTCGAGGTAACATGCTGCAAGACCTGATGGGAAGTTTGTTTTCAGGTGGCTCGGCTGGTGGACAGTCACAGCCTGCTCTGACTAGCTCAGATCTAGAGTAGTTTTGCCAGACAGGGAAACACTCGCAAGCATTACAAGTATACTATAGTGAAATAATCAATCCGTATGCTAACATTTATCATCGATTCTGTGGTCAACCCTTCCTATCCGTACAATCGCCAGTAATTTCTCGACTACTACCCCATTTCAGACGGTCTATTTTGCTCCCGCTTAAACATCCAGTCGTCATTCTCCATAGATTGCACCATCTTACTCAGCTCTTTCTTAACAAGAGCTTGTAATCCTGGTTGTGTCAGACTTGCCGCGCGAGCTCTTTATACTTGTCGGGTACTTACGCTCATCCATGATCTGACGTTGATGATCTCCATAAACCTTCCGCAGAGCGCGCCTGATTCTGTACTCCATGGCTACTCGTAGTTAGAAATTACCAGCAACTGAAAAAATAAAGGCGTGCTCGAATACCTTCTTCGTCCTCGATCGCGTCGCTTAGCGCTTGATCTGTCCTTAAGACAACCATATCAGGCTCGTTGGTTATCGGATCCCGCACGACTATATCGTTTGAGTTATCCAGTATATCAGACTCCATATAAGGAGAAGAATCCATCGCGTTATTGTGCATCGGTCTCTTTTGTCTCGTGATAGTGCTGTTTGGAACTTGAGTATGGCCCGGTTGACCATTCTTCATTCCCGCCCGGTGCGTGGCCCGCTTTCGAATAGGATGCGGTAATGCGGCCTCCAAGGAGCTCATTTGCTCTGGCGTATGTATACTAGAGCCATAGAATGCATCGCTACCCATCGTTGGCGGTGCAATATTGTTCGTAGGTCGACGTCCACGAGTGGTTGGAGTATCCATGCCGTCATCGATGTCAAGTCCGGTTCGCGTGCTGTCTGCCTCGAACGAGCTAACAAGTCGCCTTCGGTTGAAGGTGTGTGCTGGCATAGTGCGCCAACAAGCCCCCGATAAGGCCTCTCTGCTCGTAGTTGCTCGTGTATTTCGATCTTGTCAATTAGTTGATTTATCTCGCGTTACTCTGGGAATTGGCGAACTTGGCGTGGGAAATGATAGTTCCCAAGTTCCCATAGTTCCCATCAAAAATTTGAGGTAGGTAGACGAGCTTCGTACGGACAACATATAGTCGCGAGTATAAAAATAACGCTATATCTACGGTCAAACTATGTCCAGGGATCACTTCCAACCCAATCGGACTGGTTCCGGCTCGGCAGTGAACGATGTGAACAGTATACTACAAAACCTGGGAAGAAGCGGGGATGGACGGGATACATCTTTGCAAATTAGCAGAGCCAGGTTGCACGGGCAATTGATGAAACAACCGAGAGAGATTGCATCGTATTCCTACGACGAGAATCGGAATCTGTTCTTGGACGATCGGTCAATATCTTGTTTCTATCTTCTGCGGCCAGAGCTCACAGGTGAAGGTATCGATCTATCGGGCGGATTCAAGCAATATAAAAATCGAGATGACACTGTGGAGGAGCATCTGGACGCTCCTTTACTGGCCCTCATTGAGCTGGAGAAGGAAACCAATCGGAAAACCAGCGGAGATATTGTCACATGGAGAGGAGTGATGACAATGCTTTTGACTTTACCATATGGCAAGAACGATTCCTTTGAGCTGAACGCCATGTGGTTCGATGTAAGTTGAGAAATTTGAGCAGAGAATTGTGACAGATTAATTAACGGATCAGGGCCAATTATTCATCGAGATAAATTCGTCGTTCAGCCAAGAGACAAAGAGGCCAATGGATGACCGAGGCGAATTAATGTCTTACTGGGGTAAGTGTTATCACGCCGGCAGCTATTGTGGTCCCATAATCTGACGTATAGGCTACAAATTCGAGTCTGTTGCGACATTACCGAAGCCCTGGAATGAATGTACACGGGAAGAGATTGAAACAAGATCCAGCCGTCCTGTAAATAGTAATGAACAGTATATCAGCGTCGTGAAGACTGGCATCGGTGAAACACGACTGATCATAGCCGGAGAGGTTGACTGCGTTTTTGATTATAAGCCGTCAGCAGAGCTCAACAGACAAGTTGACCCCAAATTATACGACAACCCTCTGGATCATTACGTCGAACTCAAGACAAACAAAGCTATACAATCTGACAGGGACGCAGTGGCATTCGAAAAAAAGCTATACAGAATATGGGCCCAATCCTTTCTACTAGGGGTTCCAAAGGCCATTGTTGGATTCCGAACTGACAAGGGATTTTTGCAGACGTTTGAAGAGTTCAATGTCCAGCAAATACCAGGACTAGTGAAAAAGAGCAAGTTCTACAATCAGTACACCAGTTGGGACGGCAACGAGTCGATTGCCTTCTTCGCTGCAAGCTTGCAGTGGCTCAAGGCGAAGATCCCGCGTACAGAGGACAACTCAGTCTGGCGGATTAAGTACACCGAGCGGACAGATTACCTGACAGTATTCAAGACTGACGATAAACCATTTATACACGAAGACTTCGTCAAATGGAGACGCACAGCTAATTTTGAAACGTAAATAGTTGCTTACTGTATAATAGCTTAATAATATAGCCTTGCTTATCCAAAAATCTAATCGACATAATAGTGTATTACGGGGGTCTAGAGTATAGCATATAGACAGATCGTAGCAAAGTGACAGCGCCCGCAACCAACCGAAAAAACAAAACAAAACAACAAACTACCAACTAACGTGTGCCTCTTTGATTATGGAGGACTAATGAATAGCAAAAGCAAAAACAGAAACAATAAAAAACCAATTAGAAACCCGAAACCCAATCATAAAAAAAGAGCGCCGTGCCAAACGTATTGAACACGTAGACGAACCCCACAAACCCAAACAAATATGCACATAACCAATTCATACGAATCATTCAGCCAGCGAAAAAGTCATCCCGTCAATCAGCTTTGAAAGTGTTGGCTGTGACGGGATAGAGTTTTCGTGACCGAGAACAACCATATCGTCATTGTCCATAGATATTAGGTTGAGAAGAATGTCTTCGGAGGAATACTTTGACAATCCCGTGTTGATCACGTTGCTTACTCCTAACTTAGTAAGTGTCACGTCAACCTTAGTCGGGAACTCAGCGATCGCCATTTGAACATCGTTTAAGGCAAGCGTGGCTAAAGGAATACCGGTAGCACGGCTCTTGACTACGAGCTCGGCAAACGGGGCATCAACCAAATACACGCGCTCATCTGCCAGCTTCTGAACTGCATAGCGTACCGAAGATTCTGTAGACGTGTCGTGTTCGGCCAGCAAAGCAAACAAAGGCAAGGCAGGCAATTTGTCAGGCTCTTTATCGGCACCGCTAGGCGCGTCCAACACTTTACCTTCGATATCCTTGATCATGACATCGAAATGAGAAACTAATTTCTGCCATTCGTCGTCGATATCCTTAACACCAAACAATCGATCTGTTAGGGAAGGGAATCCACTTAAATTGATCGTCCCCTTGGCAGGAATCTTGTTTATCGAAAATTCGCCCACAGGTGTATCCAGTCCAACGTCTATGGTACCGTCAAGATCAACATCTACTTCGCCACCAAACAGTACCTTTCGCATGATATCTCTAAAGATAGCACTATCGGTGATTTGCATCGGCACATCCTTCATCTCAGCGACAACCTGAATGTACCCTTCAGGGGTATAGAAACTTTGTGCAGAAGCCCAGTCTTCCATCTCGAGAAGGGCGAATTTCTGGCCTTCATAGAACATATCTGAAATGCCTTTGAGCTTATCAACCGCGACTGTGAAGTCCAGTTCATGAGGGAGCTCAATCACCGCATTAACCAAAGCAGAAATATGGGGCAAAGCACCAGAATTCTCAGGTGTGCCACGAGGTGGTAGAGTGATTTTGACACGAGAAAATCCGTATGATTTGACCATGCTGTCCGATTTGCCATCCTTACTCTTACGTCCAGGGATCGGTACTGGAATCGAAACTGCCTCAAGGATATCGGCCAACCAGACAGGGAAGTCAGGAATAACCTGCGAAGGCTTGCCATGGACGTAAAGCTTAATACTCTCACCGGAAAGATATTGCTTCAAGTATCGGTCCATAGCAGACGTGCCATCACCGGATTGCGCACAAGGCTGCAAGAATGGCTTAGGAATACGGCTTACTTGCGAAGATACCTTTAATTCAACCACATTCTTGGGCTCAACATTGATGGACTCTGAATGAGCAACAACCAGATCGACCAGCTGATTTGAATCACAGGCAGGGGCCTCTACTACCCAGTCAAGAGCGGGTAGATGGATGTTGATTGGATATGGATTGCGAGCAGAGGCACCAACCTTGACTTGAATACCGGGCTTGTCCGATTGTGAAAAGGAGAATTCCGAGATCGAGAATGGGATAGAGCCACCAACTCCACCTGCATTATTAGAAACTGAGTCACATAGATAGACGGAAGTCAAAAAAACATTAACTTAGAGGCGTACCTTGAAGCTTAACATCGTGCGAAACATGATGGGTACCAAGTGGAAGAATTCCAGATCTTAACGGCAAGTTTGCATCTCCACGGAAAAGAGCATTAGCCAGATCACCCTTTAAGTAGCTCTGCACAAGCTTAGCAATATCTGATGCCTCAGCGATATCTTCAACAGTGCTAATGAAATCGATCTGGGTAGGGCGGTTGTCGCGAAGATCAACCACAATGTTGGGAACACTGGCCTTGCCAAAAGCCTCCAGGTTGTTACCATCGACGCGCGAGATGAGCATAAACGTGGGTCTGACCTCAGCTTTGCGCATTATATGGGTCGCCAAGCGTCCAAAAACTCTTGTCGCCCTGTCTTCAACCTTGGCCGAATCGAACGAAACCTCGCCTTGGACATGTGCATGCAGACCCTCTGAAGACAAATCCAGGATCGACAACGACTGAATGTCCAAATTGATAGACTGTTTTGCGTAAAGCGCAGGAGCCTGGACCCCCACAAGATGGCGCGCAAATAACGTCACGATGACTACTGAGGTAATAAGACAAGTGATGCCGAGAGGCCACATGACAAATCGCAGAGCTCGCTTCCAAGCAACAATTTTGCGCTGGTTTCGGGGCCAGAAATAGGACTCTGTATCATACTCGTCATAATAGCCTGGCGAGTAAGGTGTGTGAATTAATAGCATCGATTCATCGGTAGCCTTTGACGATTCGTTGGCATATGGAGGCGGAGAAGACGAGTCAAAGTCACGATCCGGGATACTGATACGAAGCAGCGGCTGCCTGCTAGAGGCGCCCTCTGCGTTGGCAGCATCGAAATGATCCTCAAACGTTACTTTCGACATGTCGAGTCTGAGTGAGATGAGACTGCAACGACGGCTCTGAAAGGTGTCCTTGAATCTGAGTGATGACGAGAAAGCTTGTGAGTTGTGGTGCGGGTCAAAGAGAATGAATGCATGGAATGACGATGCGAATTTTGCCAGTGCTCTCGCGCATCTGCGGTTGGGCCCAGAACCCAGCTTTAAATGTCCCAGAATAGCGGGAACCCGGCGCGATCGCCCTGCAGTTATTGTTCTGGTATCATCCACACAATTCCGCAAATCACGCCGGCCAAAATCATTGTTCCCTTACCCTTAGCGAAAACCAATGCGTAGGTCACATGACACGTATGGTACGACCACCTCGTAACTGTCTCAATACCGTGCAATGACGGTAAAGTGTCGTCGGCATCTGCAAAATTGCAACAGTGTCAAGCGGGTTTTTACTTGACCCATTGCTCAAATCTACGAGAAGGTTTTTACCAGACCTTTAAAGTTTCTGCAATGTGCTCGAGAATTTTAAAAATATGTGCAGTTTCCGACCAAATGGACTCAAAAATCTACGGCTGAGCGTTGCAAGCATCAAGCAGGCGTGAATTATGGATCAAAATCGAACCGTCTCCAATCGATATGCTCCAGCAGAAAACTGTTTAACCATATAACAATCGTAGCCATTATTTAAATTGTTTAAAAAACTTTACGATTGTGAGACTGTTCAGAGGTCGGTTTATTTAGTTTCGTATTCATCATGCTTCGCGCTCGTCATTCTTCGGCACAGATCTACACTGTATCGGCCTACTGGCACTGTAAAAAATTGCGCAAAACTCAGCATTAAAATTTGGCCAAGCAGTATCCTTGTAAATATGCATTTCGTGTAAAAGACAGGCCGAAAGTTAGTTTCTGAGCTACTTTCTCGCTGAGAGCTCAATTTACTTAAAACTTGGACGTCACAACGCGTCGGTTGGAGCGGGTCACCAAGCACATCATTCGTACATCAATAGGTAAAATCAGTAGAGGACCTTCTTGCTTGCAGATGCAGATTGCGTAGATTGATCGTGTATATGAGAAAAGCTGACTGCATCTGCAAACCGCAGAATTTTTTTTTGCAGATCCGCGCACCGACGCCTAAATAGCAGACACGAATCAAGTCCCTAAAAGAGGCCGCGGAGGAAGTTCGGGAAAAAAAAAATAGTCATGCAACTCGCTTATGGTTTCACGATAGTATTTAACGAGCACGTGAGTCATATTTTGTGACATCGCCTTTAAATTTATACGGCTGGCAATCTTCTGTGCAGAATATTCTTTAGTCTTGCTTTGTGTGCGACTCTTCTGTCTGCCTGCAAAGTGTAACTCCACGCACTCGCTGATTTTCTCCCTCATGTTTTCTTCACGGACCTCGAAGACCGCGTTACTCGAGCCATTTAAACGATTAACATCATCCAGATCAGCATTCAATTATTCGACCATGACAGCACCGACATCACCCAGACATTTGATCAGTATTTCCGCTCTGACGTCGGCCGAGTTGAAGTTTCTGGTCGACAAGGCGGCCGAGTATCGCACGACCATAAAAGAAAATGGTCTGTCGACTACAACTGATAAGCTCCCTTTGCTGGGCCATACAATTGCACTAATGTTCTCCAAACGAAGTACACGGACTAGAGTGTCAAGTGAATCTGCTGTGAATTATCTTGGTGGAAACTCTATGTTTCTCGGCAAAGACGATATCCAGCTCGGCGTCAACGAGTCACTGTACGACACTTCTCGGGTGATTTCTTCAATGACTTCGTGCTTGGTTGCCCGTGTCGGCCCACATTCTGATATCATAGGACTCGCGGCCGCGTCTTCAGTTCCAGTGCTGAATGCGTTGTGTGACACCTATCACCCGCTGCAAGCCATAGCTGACTTGTTGACGATCAAAAACGCGTTTCCAGATAAGAAGGGCCTCAAGTTAGCTTGGGTTGGTGATTCAAACAACGTTCTCAACGATCTTGCTACGGCCTGTGCAAAGTCAGCCATCAATGTCTCAGTTGCGACACCTAAAGCATATCCAGTTAACGACAAAGTCTTCACCGCTGTGCGAGATGCGGCTGCCGAGTTTGGCACATCAGTCGAAGTAGGCCATGATCCCCTAGTCGCCATCAAAGGCGCTGACATCATTGTCACCGATACTTGGATCTCAATGGGCCAAGAGTCCGAAAAACAATTGCGTCTGCAACAGTTCGCTGGATTCCAAGTTACGCTTGAGATGGCGACAAATGGCGGCGCCAACCCGGACTGGAAGTTTATGCATTGCTTGCCTCGCAAACCTGAAGAAGTCTCTGATGAAGTGTTTTTCTCTGACCGCTCGCTTGTATTCGACGAGGCCGAGAACAGACTGTATTCAATGCTGGCTGCTTTAGACGGGTTTGTTCTGAGGAAAGGAAAACTAGAATAAAACAGAATATCTCTTCTTTTTCTTCTTCTTCTTGAGGAGTTGTATTATATAGAACAAATTCGCTGATGTTTCGATTCAATTTCTGTGAACGTACACATATTTGGAGTCAATAATGTATTTAGTTAATATCAGAGACCTTTGCCTGCCAGAAAAAAACCCCTAGGCTAAAATTGGATCATAATCCTATTGCAGACACGATGGCCTATACTCTGACTGTTCTTTTCTCACAATAACAGATGACGCCTTAACGTGTCCCACCATACACGCATCCAATACGCCGTATTTCCAAAAACAAGCCGAAAAAAATTAAAAATAAAACACACACAGTCAAATCGTGTAGGTTCTCTCCATCAGCTCAAATCAATAAGGGCAGCCGAATCATAGGACACTGGAGTCGGTCCTTGCTGTTTCTGACGCTTCATATGCTCAATCTCACGAATTCGATACAGCTCTTGTCGCCGAAGCAATCGCTTCTGCTCGTCAAGCCGGCATTTCTCCAGCCATCTTTCCTTCCTGTACTCAAAATCCTTTGCGGTAGAATTTAACCCTTTCAAATTTGTCACACTAACTTTGATCTGCGCACTTAGTTTCTGCAAATTGTCTTCTGGCCACTGATTAAATCCAACAAAATTGTTCTTTGTATTCGACTGACTCCCTTGAGAAACAACTAGCTCCTCCCAGTGATTAGTAAACCAGTCAATAACATTGCAGCTTAGATTTTCAACAACAAGCGTTGATCCGGCCAACTTGATAAAACAGTCTGTACCACGCCAGATGACTGTCGCGTTCGACTTTGAAAGTCTCGCTACTACGCATTCGAACATGCTCTCGATCGCACTATATGGCAGAGAGTTGGGCTTGTGGTGAATTCCTTTGACAGCCGGAAACACAACTTTGGGATCCGAGAAACGGGGTGCGATGAAATCTGCACAAAAGTCGAATAAGGGGTTGAGCAGACTGTTATGCCAGTCGTCTTTGAACACAGATAGCTCCGTGTTCTGATGGAGTACGTAGAGCCTCAAATAAAGAGCCACCACATTGGACATCGTTACATGGGACTTGACTTCTTTGACAATATCTGCCCGAACCTCGGCCGGCAAGGAAAGCAGATTACGCTTCCACAGTACTGATATATTCTGGTGCTTGGACAGCCAAGAGATCGACGGCTTGTAAAGCTCATCCACATTGTTTTGGTATCCTAGTATGGCAACACCGGCCAGCAGCTTGCTGCATTGATTGCCAGTGCAAGAGAATCCATGTGCAATTTTGACAAGACAGCTTATGATCCAATTCTCTAAGGCTTCTAGCTGTAAGAACTTTGCGGCAACAAGAGCATCCACAAATATATCAAATATGTCCTGTGTGGGAGGATTTATATCCGTAGAGCATTTATCCGAGTTAAGATAGCGCACAAAATCGGTCCATTTCCACGAAAAGAGCAGGTCCGCGTCGTCCAGATATATGTACTGAGTAACGATAGCCAGCGAAAGAGGAGTGAAATATTCAGTTGACAGAGTATGCTCGGTCAAAGATGCATCAGCAAAAGCGGATCTGAACATAGTGCTGAAATAAGGAACCCTGAGGTCAACTAGGAACTTGTGGACCGTGAACGAGACCTTCTCGCCTTCGAGCTTGAGCACCATATCTCCGATGAACACCGGATCCATGCTGGCAAACGCAGAGGTGTCGGATTCAATCGTGTCGTCGTTGTCTACACCCGAAAATTCCGAACACCCGTTACGTATGTTTCCATAGTCCTCTTCGAGTGCCGCTAGCATATCCTTCTTTCCACCCATCTTCTCCCACAAGCTTCGCACGACCACCGGCCTGTAACAACTGGCGACCAGTTTCCGGACGAACAGATCGCTATCGGACGACACAAAAACAATAGTATAGGGTAGCTCACACGGGCTTCTCTCTGAAAACCCATCAACGTTTTCAAAAGACGACCGCACGTCTCCAAGCCTCGACAGTGGCTTGGAGTAGGTCACGGCCAACAGGGCCGAATGCGCCCAGATGTTGGCAGGGAGTAAGCTGCAGTTGGCTAAGCTTCCCGATGTCGGCATAACAAAGAGCACGTCCGCATAGCTTCGTTCCGGGTTCTGATGAAGTTTTAAAAGCTGATCCTCCAGCGAGAAATCCATTACAAACGGAAGCCGATAGCCGGACTCTGTCGGCGATAGCAAGAGCGATGACGACATCGTTGTCGTCCAACCCTCAACTGCCAGGCACACACACAAACCACGATACTCTGAAGAGTAACTGGTAGTGCAAGTGCTCACCGACTGACTGAAAAGCGGAAAGAATAGCGGGAGAAAAAGAGGCAAGATCCAGGATATCCTTCCTCTATAGCTCCCCGACCTATACGCATATTGGTTGGGATCATCGGGTTACGAGCCGGTGTGGCTGGGAGTAATGCTCACTCCGGAAATAGCGCCAGCATTGACTTACGGAGCTCTCCCAGCACCGACGACACGTACGACCTGCTGCTACATTAGATAGTTATTACTACATGGATGCTGTATGCCATGAAAGAGGATCTACGAAGATTTAAAAAGGTCCTATGCCAGGCCAAGTGAGCCCTGTCCGACGGTACACAGAACAAGCGAACGGGGTGACAGTGGGGCTCCGATAAGAAACTGAGGGTTTCGAATCTAATGTCCCAACGACCACGTCCGCCGCTATCTATGTGTCCAGGCGTTTCAACTCCGAAGCATGGTACAGAACGATCGTATGATCAGGAGAGCATGTCTGGGTTTACCAAAATGCATATTTCAGCTACATAATATACACAGTTTTACCGAAAGCTCATCATTGCGCCTAATAAACGTATGGAATGATCTTCCACGGAACAAGCCGCTTATATTCTTGCCAGTCCTTGCCGTACTTGGCACTGCACTTGGCTTCGTCTCTGGACTCTCTGTGGATAAGAAGCGTGGCAAAGTACAGAGAGTAGAAGTAGGTCACTGGAGTGTGGAAGCCGGTAGGAAGGCACCACGAGATAGACATGAGCCAATCGCCTAGGTAGAAGTTAGCAGCATATTAAAACTCAAGCCCACACGACTGCTTACCAAAGTAGTTGATATGTCTAGAGATACCCCACCAACCGGTAATCAAAAGTTTACTACCGGTGCTAGTCTCAAGGTACTTCAAATCTAGATAGGTTAGAGCATGGTCAAAGCAATTGCCAAGACTTGTACTTACGAGAGCAAGATGGGTCATTCTGCTTGAACGCGTTCTTTTGGTTGTTTGACGACCGGAAGATCCAGTATCCAAGTGCTTTAAGACCCACAATACCGATGGAGAAGAACCATCCAAGCTTGACCGGGTTGATGGCCAAAAAGCGGGATTGCAAGGTATAGGTGAATGGGACGAGGGATAAGTCTCCGAAGGCCAGCATAAATCCGAACCCGTCAGTTGTGATGTCAATCATGGTTAGATTCTTGGCTTCCAAAAAAGCAGCATCGATGACGTAGATGAACTGGAACACGTTAATAAGAATCATGGAATCAGTGACGAAACCGAAACTGCGGTACTGCTTGTGCATGGCAGCCAAGTTGATGATAGTCCACAGGAACAGTCCAGGTCTAAGCTCGCAGAAAAGCTTGATGTCAAATGAGCCAATACGAGGGTTGAGTTCGCGACCAATAAACCAGTCAAAAATGGGCTTGCCGGTGTTGCCTCCGTAGGCTAGGATCGCCGGCTTGGAATAAGTAAATGAACGGAAGTATACAAAACATGCGAGCACGAATGCAAACGCGATTGAAGCGGTGATAAGACCAGGCAGGTGATCAGCAACAAACACAAGCTCGGGTAGGGCGCCATTGGTGATGTAGAATCTAGCACCCAAAGTCACGAGCACAACAATGAAAGAATTCAGACCTGTATAGAGTCAGCTCAGTTAGCTCATTTTTTTTGTTTCCACATGAAATCATACCGTTCATCTTATATTTCAGAGTCGTTCCGTCTCTTAGAGTAGTGCCCTCCAAGACAGTCCCTGGCACGATGTAGAACAGTGCTACGAGGGAGAAGAACCAGATGAGATAGACGACCATAGCGTCGAAGTCGATCAACTTGGCACCCGGCTCGGCATCCAAAATGAAATACAGCACGTAAATCAAAACAGGCAGGCCAATTGATATTCCCAGTGCACCAGGAACACCAGAGAAATCCATCTCCTTTGTTTTAGGATTCAATTCCTTGGGAACGTCTTCGGGGGAGGTGGCAGTTTCGGTAACCATTGCGTTCTCAATGTCGATAGCAACAGACTCGTCGTCGTTATGTTGTAGCAGTGGTTCTCCAACTAGTTCTTCTTCGTCAATCGCAGCAGACATACAAGTGCTATATACGTCAGGCAGGTGGGCTGTGTCGACGAACAATTACAAGGAGCAGCAGATATGTATACGCACCGAATGTCTCCCGTAATCCCGTGTCTCAACAACACGAGCCCGTCTTGCCGTATTCGTGTACACAACCCGAGAACGAAGCCGCGTATTAATAAGCATTCGCCTATCCTGACTCAGCCAAAATGTGCTCGGTTGCCCTCGGATGTTTTAGACGTAGTATGTAGTGCATGTAGTAGATGGCTCTGACTACAAGTGATTTGTAGTGGCTATTCTTAAGGCAGCAAATAGTAGAAAGCGTACTTTTGCGTTACTGTCTTGGCATTGGCATTCAGTCATGTGGCAGCTAGTCTATGCACCAGTGATTTCAAGCTCAGCATAGATGATGTCAGGTCTACTTGACTTAATCGCCGACCATGTATTAGAGTGGATATGGAGAGTGTTGGCTTTTGTAACAGAGCCCGAATCATAGGGTACACCATACAGCGCATCTGCTACTGAGGGATAGACCACCCTCAAGGAACAATGTATCTGGATGTACTCGGTGAGCTCTCACTTGCAGCTAGTGCAGTGCTCTGAGTGTTGACGCAGGTACGCAACGGAAATTAGACAAGAGATAATAGAGTTTTGTTTTAGTCGTTGGAAATCACTTATTCTGACGCGTCAAGAGCATCTGCTTGCTTGCATGCCATCTTCGTCTCCACTTGCTTCTATGGTCCGTCATAAAACAGCAAACACTAAGCCAAGTGGCAATATCGTAGTCAAAATTTGCCAGATGCCATGTTGACCTATATGCATTGTTGCGGTTATGCGTCAAGGTCTTCTAAATTTCGTTGTGATGTTTAACACTAGTTGACACTTGCCAATTTAAATACTCGCCGCGCACGCCTCGCAATACTGGTAACGGGACCTAACGGGTATTAAGCACCACCACCGACGGGTCACGCAGTATACACGCAGCCCGACTAGGCGGATCAGGGAACAGTCCATCTCCACGGTTATACATCTATACAATCACCGGTGTGTATCCACATCGGAAAAAACAAGGCTCCGTAACAATTTACAAAGTGGCTTCGGACCAATCGGTCGACAGTATAGGTCGCGGAATCGCCGGCATCATGTTCAAATCGCGTTCGTCATCAAGTAAATCGACTCCGGCTTCGTCAAAGCTACCGTCAGCCAACTCGTCAGCGGCGAACTTGTCAGCGGCCTCCGGCTCCAATGGCGAATCAGAAGAGGGC
Organism: Myxozyma nipponensis; assembly: GCA_030580395.1. Classification (NCBI taxonomy): domain Eukaryota; kingdom Fungi; phylum Ascomycota; class Lipomycetes; order Lipomycetales; family Lipomycetaceae; genus Myxozyma; species Myxozyma nipponensis. Next base: position 140,568 of record JAKTSU010000007.1, read on the forward strand.
GCAAAGCCTTCTGAGGTGCTGTTTGAGGCCGCCAGACGGAATAACACGGATTTGCTCGAAGAGCTGCTAGCTGGCGTGCCGGACAAGGCGGAACTCATTAACACTGCTGTTGATGTGCTTGGAAACCATGCACTCCATGTCGCTTCATTGAACGGATCATGTGAGTAGTGCGGATACTGATAGTGCGTCTGCATAATGGTGACTAACGCGGTACATTAGACGAAGCGTTGGACCTACTGCTCGACGTCGAGGGTGTCGAGGTTGATCCTATCAACCGAATGGAAGGCAATACTCCGCTACACTGTGCCATAGTGTACTCTGAAGAAGAGCCGGAGCACGCAATCGCAATTGGTACGTTCTCCATGTTATATCGTTTGCTACAGGTAGAATCCAGGCTAATGGTTGTAGTGGACATGCTGCTGGACGCCGGATCTGATCCAAGAATACGAAACAAAATGAAAGACAAACCAGCCGATTTGGTACCACCTACTAACCCAGAGCTACGGAAAATGCTGCAAGGCGCCGAAATGGCACTGCTCATGGGTCCAGCACAAGAAGACGACGAGGAAGAGGTCGAGGGTATGTATTTTTCGTGTGGAGAGGGAGGGATTGACAGAGAACGTGCGGCTAATTTTGCAGATGGCGGCTCAGAATCGGAGTGAATTGTATGAACATAGCATAGAATTGTCAAATGATGATATTCCATTGATATTTAGTCGATCCTGACCGCATATTCGTAATGTATATTAGATTTACCTCCGGCGCCGCCGTCTGGTAGACTCGGCTGCTACCGTACAGCGCGGACATATCCATTTTCCTTTAGGCGCACTTTTTATATTGAGACAGGCCAGGTGATACCACTCTATGGGACAGAGCTATACGCTTAGTCAATATGCTGATGTGGAAGCAACTGATACAACAAAAAACTCACCTCATTCTCACAAGCGACCATTGTGCCGTATGATACATCACGACACACACAGTACCTAGGCTCGTAATTTTTCTTTTTCTGTGGCTCTTCAGTTGTTGATCGCACGTCAGCTTGGACTCGTTTGGGCCTTTGAGATGGTTGAGTCTGCACGGTTGTCGATGTTTCCACTGATTTGTTTATTGCGGGTCGCACAGGAGTTGAGGGACGATGCCGTAAGACACGGGACAGCAGAGATGCGTTCTCGGCTCCAGGAAGGTTCTGGTCTGGAGCGGAAGGATGCGAATTTGGTATTATAACGGTCTCTCGTTCCACCTCTATGTCCGATGACAATGCTCGAGTCCGTAGCACCCGTGTCGGTACCGGTGTGCGAGCCAGTATAGTAGATGAAGATCTCGTTTTCCGATTTTCGAGCTTAGCAGGATGAGTTCTAGCAACAGACTCTTCCAGTCCTATCTCTTTAACGTTAGATTTCTCTTGTGTGCTCGCTGTTCGTCGCGGTCTTGAGCTGTGACCGGGTTCAACTATTTTGTCGTTTCGGGAGTTTCCGTTATCGACAGAAGCAGCTTCTTTCTGCTGAAAGGATTGTGCTGGTCTTGGATTTACTTTCAGTGTCTCAATATCCTTGGTCAGCTTCATATGGTGCCTTTTCAGCTAGAAATTCGTTAAAAAAACAAAATACCTCCGTTGAGAGCCATGTTAAAGATACATACCACCTGAAGCAGGCGTTTGGCTTCACATAAAGCCTCCGATCTGTCACGATTTATTCGATCTAGGTCAACATTTCTGAGATGCGGAGCAGCTCGTAAAGCTTTGTGTTCGTCGCCAGTCTCCAGGCCATCGCTCAAGATCTCCAACAACGCGGCCGGGCCTGGGAACGCGTCAACGATATGGCGTATACCAAAAAAAGAATAGCGTGCACTTACGCTTGTAGTAGTCCGATAGTTGGGTGATCAAGTTCAGCGAACGCTTTATGTCGCTGGGCAAGTGATCCGTGACTACAGGTTAGTATTGCTGTTCGGGATTCCCCCCCACACACAATAAGAACGCGTACGAGAGATGTAGAACGAATAGATCTTGAACGCAGTCTCGTTGATCGATGCTGGCGCATACTCTGGCGGCCCAGCAGAGGAATCGTTCGTTTCCTGATGTGGCATGGTTCCAGAGTCAGTCAGTTCATCCCGGCACGCTGTAACATCTGCCTTCTCTCGATGACGATGTTGTTGGTCGGTCGGTCGGGAAAGCTTCTAAAGCATATTATGATGTGTCGATGGTGCGGCGGTTTACTTTGGCGTGGCGCGTCGCTTCGCTTCGCGTGAGATTTATGAAGTACAGACTGACGAAGAGTATTTAGTTGGGTACGATTCGACTGCAGCCAAAGAAATGTTTTTGAAGCCCACATCTATTTACAGTTCAAAATATCTAAAAGCGCCAAGCATGCCAGTAATATACAATCCAAAAACATCTCCAACTCGACCGAGAGCTAGCAGCTATGACTGGTTCATCGTTTGCAGGGTCTGCCAGATTAAAGAGTCTTGCTTACGTACCTGCTCGTCAGAGTAGGTTTCGGATGCACCGGGGACAACACCATCAATCTTGGCAGCAGCCCGCTGCAGAAGCTCATCGATCGCACCCGCGTCGACCACGGCATCATTGGACACGGTGTCGGGCACCGCCACGGTTACGACCGAATCGAGCGACGATAGCATAGTCTCCATATGCAGACACGAGTCTTTGAACGCGTTTATGTCTGCCCTTTTCTGCTCCAACAGGTCCTCCATCATGATGATCAACGATTCTCTGGCTTGATGGGGCCGGTACTCGTTCACGAGGTGGTGCATGTTGATGAGAATCAGTCTGATGTCGTTGACGCAATCAGGGAACCTCTCGGGATGTATACCCATGACGCCTACAAGTTCAAGATACTTAATCACCAGCGACTTGGCCAATTGCCGCAGCTCGGACACTCGTCTTGCCGGATCAGTCAACGCATCTGACGCTAGCTCTGGAATACCCACTTCCGTCAGCGACGGCAGTACGTCTTTGGTCTATTCAATCAGCCTCTGCTCTTGCAGCACTATTACTGTCCCCCCGTAGTGGACATGCCACACTTACGGTCCAGACGTGACCCAGCGATCGATAAGTCGCGACCTGATCCTCGGCCACGGTCTCGTGCGGAGGAGTCGGCGGCCGTAGATTGTCCTGCAGATAGAGTGTCGGTGGAAGCGGGAACGCCGATGAAAACGTCGAATTGGTTTCTTCCATCTTGCACCAACCTTCTTTATCTTTCACTCATCCCTTCCCATGCACTGCTATTTTTCCCATACCGGTTGCTCAATGAATCGAACACGAGGCCGTCGCCGCCGCCGCCCCGGGTAAGCTACACCAACCCCCCCCTTCGCATCACCCCGTGCCCTGTTAAGTCACGTGCGCTGTTGTATCACGTGCCTTGTCGCAGCAGCAGCAGCAGCAGCAACCGGCGGCGATTGGCCGCCACACCGCAGTCATGGACTACTGGATCCACAATTGCCATACCTTCATAGCAGCATTTCGACCAATCACCGTCTGCACATTAGCCCAGCAACTGCCGACAACAGCAACCGTCAACAACAACAACAACAACTGCCGCTGCTGGCTGCTCGCGTCTGAAGCCGGCCACGTTCGCGACTTGATTTGCTGCCCATCGCTCCGTCTGCAACCTAACCCTGAACGGTTTTTACTCCCCCCCCCCCCGCGCGCCCGGGCCCGGGCCCGCGGGCCAGAAGCCAGAATGGACCGGGTTAGGGCTGTCCTCTGCTTATCGGCCAGTCCTCCAGGCGCGCAGAAAGCGCTACGGCCAATCGACTTGCCATCACGACGAACCTCTGCCGAACTCAGAACAATCTCTTTTCGACAGTGTCATCGGCCCGCCTCAGGATCGTGCCGTATATATAGTCTCAGTGACAGCGCTCGGAGCACATTAGCCTGCCTGCCTGCTCCCCCCCGGTGGACACTGCTCTTTGGCTCTTCCATCTTTTCCTCTCCAGATACTCAGATTCAGAAGCAGGACACACACATCTCGCCACAATGGGCTTTGTGGACGCTTCATTCAATGCGATCGAACGGGTCGTGCCTTACGTGCACCGCGGATACCTGCTGGACTGGATCTTCATCTTTTTCCTGCTGCCGGGCTTTATTGTGCTCACGGAAATGAACCCGTTCTACTCCATGTTCACGCTGGACGACCCCAGCATCCAGCACCCTTATGCCACCACCGAGCGGGTGCCGTCGATTGTCGGTGTCATCTATACCACCACGATCTCTGTCGGTATCGTGGTCCTCTTCACTCCGCTGCTGCACCGCAAGCGCGACTGGTGGCACGTGCTGAACGTGTCGCTGTTGTCGCTGGCGCTGTCGGTAATCCTCACCGAGTTCGTGACCGAGATGTTCAAGAACATGATCGGCCGGCTCCGTCCCGATTTCATTGCCCGCTGTCTGCCACGTCCCGGTACTCCGCTGCACGAGCTTGTTGGCGTCGAGGTCTGCACCAACCCAAACCTGCAGGTGCTCAACGATGGTTTCCGGTCGACCCCGTCCGGCCACTCGTCGAATGGATTCGCCGGCTTCGGTTGGTTGGCTGCCTGGATGGCTGGCCAGCTCAAGGTCTTCAGACCAGGCACTGAGTTGTTCCGCACCATGCTGTGCGTCATCCCTCTTGCCGGTGCCTGCCTGATCGGTATCTCGCGTATCGAGGATTACCGCCATCACATCACCGATATCCTGTTCGGCGGCATCCTTGGCTCTTTGATTGCCTGGTACGCTTACCGCAAGTACTTCCCTCACCTCGGCAAAGCCGACTGCAACGTTCCATTCCCTGCTCCTGAGTTCCCCAAGTCGGCTGCTGCTCAAGAAAGCGAGTACTACGATTCTTTAGACGAGCTCGAGAACGGTAATGTTTCCGACAAGTACTAAATCATTTCCATGGCATGACTCAATCACAGCCACAATACTGTCTACACGTTTTTATAAAGTTGCATCATATCGATTTTTTTTTTCTTAGTTGATTTTCTTAGTATATGATTCTGGCTGGTTTTTGAAGGACATAAACAGGACCGGCGCGCATCTACCGCGGTCTTGCCATTTGCTTTGCAGTTTTGCCATTTGCTTTTTTTTTTTTTCGTGCTCCTACTGTCACTGCTCTTAATGATCTATTTGTGGATATTTTCTGTTATAAAATCATTTTGTTTTAAATTTTTTTTTTGAGTTACGAAATGGGGGCACTGCTCGTCGTTTATTTTCAGGTTGGGATACAAATTTCTGGTTTTTTCTTTTTTTACTTTTCTAAAACTGGTGGAGGGGGTATATTTACTTTCTTGTTTGCTTGATTGAGATTATCTTTCTGATTTTGTCATAGTTTTGTACTGCATTTTTGTTGAAATATAACACAATAATAGTCAATCATGTTGTCGTCTGCAACGACCCTGCAAGCTCTAAGATCGGTGTTTGTATGGGTCGCATCGAAGTGGAAAGTTACACAGTCATTGCGCTCTAGTTACAATTTACACAGTCTCAACAACTCAATCTACCAGTCGTCATCATCATCATCGTCATCGTCATCTCGAGATCGCATTCTGCTATGACGAGCTTTTAAAGCTTCCGCTAGTCCAAACCCTGCAGCCTGTTGTTGTACAGCCGCAGCTGCAGCAGGCTGCTGCTGCTGCTGGTGTGAAGCGGCATATACGTTTCCGTTGGAGGCACCTGCTGCTGGAGGCGGAGGAGGCGGAGGAGGCACGCTGCCAGCTTGCAACACGGGTACTTCCTCCAGGTAACTAGCCGGCGTCCATCCCTCGGCCGTAGAACCGGGTCGTTTGGCAAGATACCACCCGTTTCCTTCCTTGTTGACAATCAGTACAATCTCGCCCTTTGTGATCGAGAGCTGGTTCGAACCCTGGGCTTGGAAATCAAACATTACTCTGTATTGAGGCTCTGCCGGCACGACGGGCTGCTGAACTGGTGGTGGTGGCGGTGGAGGAGGCGCTGCTTTCGCCGCCGGAACATGGGCAGGTGTAGCTGTAGCTGTCGACGAGGCAACCGCTGGCCGAGCCGGAACTGGCTTGGCCTTAGGTGTAGGTGCTGGTGCACGCTGTTTCTGAGGAGATGCTCGTTGGGTGGCAGCCACAGCAGCCGATACAGCCGCAGACGATGGCTGAGCAGCTGCAACTGGCTGGTGGGCAGCAGCAGCAGCTTGACCACCGTAGTGACCGTTCGCAGCACCATTGACCGGCGGAGCAGGCGGTGGAGCTCGGCCTTGGGATGAAGGCCTCGGAGCAGCAGCAGCAGCAGCAGGTTGCGCGGACGACAATGCGTAACCAGCAGGAGCATTGCCACCACCACGTTTGAGGAGCTTACCGTCTCCCACAGGTCGAGCAGCTTTGGTATTTTTCCGACGAGGGTTCGGTCTTGACACTGAATTTGCCGGCTCGCCCGGTGGCACCCGCACCATTCCACTCTTGTAAATATCATCACGGGGGACCGCTGGATCACGCTGGAACTTCACCGACGACGGCTTGCCCGGCTTCTTGTTGTACTCAATCGTGTTGCCCACTCTTACGTTGAGCGTGGGCACAATCATCTTGAGTCGCGTCACCAGTTCGGTCTTCAAAACACACCACAACAGCGGGTCTGGCTCCGTACGGGAGCCAACACCGATGGAAACCCAATCATCACGAAGATTGGATAGACCAACGTAACTGATCTGGTTGATGGGAATAGTGCGCTCAACCTGGATAATCAACTGTCGGTTCACGACAGCCTCGGCAACCACGTACAGCGCCCGCGATGTGAGAATAAGCACCCGGGGCATTCTCACCGCCGTCCGTCCTAGCTTGGCAATCAGCTGCTCACCACGGCACGAGAAATGAACAAGCTCCTTGCCGGAAATGCCCGCCCCGGTACGGATAAACTCGCCCTGGCCGCCGGAATTGCCGATACCAATATAGTCAGCCATGAATCGACGAGAGCCCAGGATTGACATCCGTCGCCTCTCTTTGCGGTTCGCCAGTACCTGGTGGCCATAGTCACGCGTCTGCAGATACTGGTTCGATCCCGAAACACGTCTCCATGCCCGCTGGATCCGGATCGCGCATTCGATCCGATACCGGAGATAATTACGCCAGGCGCGCTGGATGCGCACCGCCATGTTGTGCCAGTATCGGTCTCGCATGTGCTCGAGTGCAAACAGCGTCTCCGGCGTTTTGATGAATGCCTTGGTCACGCCCATCTGATACTCGTCCGATGGAATCGCGGTGTCCTTCAAGATCTGCAGCACTGCAGACTGGGCATCTCCCTGCCAGATGTAGTCACCAGCATACGAAGTCTTTGGCGACAGCAGATAAAATCTCTCGGCAAATTTCTCAAATGTTTGACGATAAGCAAAACCGGCACGTCTGATACGCACGTTTTCTTGCAAACCTAGATACTTGATCTGATGCAGAACTGCCTTGTCATCATACTCTGTAGGCGAACGGTTCTGGTTTGGTTTGATGGTTCGAATATACGACGGCTGACAGCTCATAAGAGTGGTCACCAGCTCGTTTGCTGACTTCTTGATCTTGTCTGATGCGGTCGGTGGCCGACGCTTCGAATCATGGTCGACGTGTTCAGGGAACAAGACGGACATGAATTTGTTGCCGCTGAGAGCGATAAGGTCAAGCAAATCCTTAAGCATCTGATCTTTGTTCTTATCGGTCATACCATCGATTCGGTACTGCACGTCACCAGCATAATGCTTGATTACGAATTTTCCTTGTCTTTGCTCAAAGTGCGGGTTCTGGGCTACCAAAGACAACCGCTGAACAAAAGACTGATCTGCGGCACCAGAGTCGGCGTGCGCAGTCGCACAAGCATCGTTTAATGCTGCAAATATACCGGGTGGCCGCTTCTCTTCGATAAGGTCACACACGATCTTGTTGTTGAAGTAGTTGATTGGCGACCACTTAATTTGTTCCTTTACATACTCGTCTTGCTCGGTCTTTAGGGTCAATTGGATGAAGATCTGCTGCAACTTTTCGTTGACGTAATTGATGCAAATTTGTTCAAATGAGTTGTTTTCGAAGATTTCAAATCCGTAAATATCCAGAATACCGATCGTACGCTCAGCGGCTCCGCGGTTCTGCAATGACGTGTTCACTCGGTCGACGATCCAGTCAAACAGGTTCGAGTAAATTCCTTTTGCCAAAGCATCCCTCACTGCTCTGGCTTGAGTGATATTAAGCGGCACGTCGTAAACCGAACCGCGACGACCTCCGCGGGATGTCTCCACAATACGGATCGTCAACGCTTTTTCAATCATGGCCGGTTCCACCGCCATCAGATATGCCACAAAGTTGGTCACCGATGGGTCTCTGATGGCAGCGTTGCCCTCCGCGTTCTCAACGAAATCGACATTTCCCAGCCAAAGAACAAGTGCCAAAACCTTGAAAATATCGTCTATTTCGGTCGTCGTCAAGCCGATGGTCTCCATTGCTTTGACGGTATCTTTAAATTCGACCACGTCATCAATCCCCTGCACGGACGTACACTTCGATGCTGACGTATACGTATACGACTCAGGCGGTTGAACACCAAACTGTTCTCTATATTTTTGACTGGCGCCTTTGGTGAACTGGTAGAAGATATGAAAGTTGCGCTCGTTTGAAATCTGCCCGACAACTCTGTTCTTCTCGAGCAAATAATTAGTAATTTTGGCTCCAACAGGTTCACCGACGCTATTGAATTGAATTTCAAGATACTTTCCGTGACGAGAAGAGTTGTCATTTCGCAGTGTTTTGGCACAACCAAACGCTTCAAGTAACGGGTTCGTAGCCAACACCATGTCTTTGATCTCCTGAATCGACGACGACGAGTTTCCGGAAACAGAAGCAATATACTGCATGATACGTTTAGCAGCCTCTGTCTTTCCCGCACCAGATTCTCCACTGCAGACCAGTTAGCATGAGACTGTTTCGCGATGGTGTTGTTAATCGTAGATGACGCACCTGATGATGACACACTGATTCTCACCATACGACTTCATATGGTAATACGAGGCCTCAGCAATTGCAAAAACGTGTGGCGGAACCTTGGGTTTGTGAGTAAAGATTCAATTTGACAATTAGAAATCTAGCACGGATTGGCATACCTCAAGACGGTTCTTACCCCGGTACGACTCCAGAACCGCATCGGTATAAATTCCAAGGTCACGGAAAGGATTGATAGAAATCAACTACATGTATGTCAGACAACCTCGCAGCTCCGGTATAAGAGTGTGAGTATGCATACCACATGGCCGATGTAAGTCTAAAGCGCATTAGCATTCGAGATCGCGCATATTGAACTTCAGGCGGAACTGCCGCCATAACTTACGTAGATAAGCCCGTTCTCAAATCGTTTCTTCAGATTGTCGTTGATTGCATCTTCCGACACTTTTGACAACAAAGTCAAGTCAGAAACACCGACTTCCTTGCGCTTGGTGGTGTCGAACACGGCCTTTTTGACGCCTCGCTTTGCCGGCTGCTCGGCGGTTTGCTGACCTCTCCGGCCGGCACGTTTGGTGATAGCCATGACAACGGTAGTCACGCACGCTCACGAAAGCCAATTCGGTTCCGATTGGCTCGTAGTTTTAGCACAAAAGATCTCGTGTAGACAGCGAGACGCAGATCTTGGTTACGATGCAGTCTCTAGTAGTGGGAAACTACGGAAGACGGGGCAGCGTAGGTGAAATTCGTCAGTGCTTCCGGCTGTGCACCCGCCGACAGTCCCGGCTACTAAGATGGGGATTATTACTCGGGTAAATAACCCTTAAAGCTCCGTGCTTTGAGAACCAGGAGAAAAGCCACCTACTTTAAACGATACTACGTTGATGCTGTTCAATGCTACATTGTGGTTTTGTTTGCTACTTGATGCTTTTCGCTCTGATCCTGCCGCCGGCTACCACAGGGCCGTACATATTGGCTATATAGAGTCTGAAGGAGCTAATAGAGCATCAGATATGGCCGAGAAGGACTTGCCCAGCGATCCTAGGAAACACCATGCCAACGTGTTCCAGGTCGAGCTAAATCGACCCGGAGAGGCAGAGGAGCTCGCGATTGAGAGCGAACTGGAGAAGGATATCAGGCAGCGGCAGATTGAGTCGGAACTGATGCTCGGCTCGTCACCTCTGTCTCCACCGCCTCTGCGGAGCATTGCGACCGAGCTCGAAGCTGCGGAGATTGACAGCGAGCACAATGGTGCGATTGCGATTCCTGTCTCTGCTGTTCCACCAAAGAAAGTTGGGTCACCACCATCAACTCCGTCCACTGTATCGGTCGCGAAGCGCGATGGATCTGGTCAGCCTAGCAGTGGTTACGCTTATCCTTCGTCTTCACATCGTGCCGCTAGCGGGAATGACAAACACCGTCGAGACCACAGAGTATCGTCGTTCGAAACGATTGGCACCAGAGAGCACAGTAGCGCCAGCAGGACTGACTACTCGAGAATGTCCGCCAGCAGAATGTCCTCGTCTAAGCATTCTACTGTCAACTTCTTTGACCGACCGGAACGGAAAATGATGGTGCCTCCGCTAAATTTCGCCATGGTCGCGTCCGGTGTCTATCGCAGCGGCTACCCACTTCCAATCAACTTTCCGTTTCTTGAGAAACTCAAGCTGAAGACTATAATGTACGCCTAGATTACCGGGGGACTCAAATGGACATAGCATGACCTAATCTTTCTGTTTAGTTATCTTGGCGAAGAAAACATACGGCCGGCTAATAAAGAGTGGGCAGCTACGCATGGTGTCAAGACTGTCTACATCAAGATGAAGAGCTGCAAACTACCGTTTGTTGAAAACGACCCGGACGCAATTACGGCCGCGCTGAGGATTGTGGCAGGTAAGCAAGCGGACGTGGTGAGATTACCACTTCTCCAATGGGCGTTGACTAAGCTGTCCAGATAGACGAAACTTCCCGGTTCTTCTCAACTCCGACAAGGGCAAACACCGGGTCGGCATTCTTGTGGGAGCCATGCGTAAGATCCTTCAAAGGTGAGACAGACTATCAATCGTCCCAAATGCGGCTCTAGAGCGTCAGAGCTGACCCGGAGTAGATGGAGCCTCGCTAGCGTGTTTGACGAGTACGGCCAGTTTGCTGCTGGCAAAGAAGACGGGGACATCGAGGTGCGTGTCACTACCGTTGTTAACTGATCCACTTCAGCTTCTCACACGAATCTAGTTCATTGAATTGTTTCAAACCAATCTGGCTGCTGCTGACCAGCGATACCTGCCGTCATGGGCAGTATCGGTTTGTTCTCCCAGAGTCAAGAGCTCGTCAGCATGAGAGTTACTTTTACCACAGCATCATTGTATGCTTTTGCATTGTTTCCAGGAAGTTCAAGGCCGGTTTTTTTTTTTTTAATTGTACATCGTTCTCGGATCACATCGTTTATCATTCTCCGCCATTCTCCGATCATTCGATTGCGTTAGTGGCTGCTCTTCGGTGCGAATTGGTCGTAAACCTCTCTTGCATGCATGCATGCATGCATTGTCCCTTCAGCCACTCCCGCTTGACTTACAGCCGCGTACATCGTAGTAGTATGGGCCTTTGTCGACAGATAGAGTTAGCCGAGTACGAGAGAGGTAGAGTTAGCCGAGTACGAGAGAGGCTAGGGTCGCGACGGTTCGGCGCGCGCCTGGTTCGGTGGTCGTCTGTCGTCTGTTGTCTCCAATATATTTAGAGACCTATCTGTTGTGTGACCCCTCCGGTCTACTTAAAACGGCGTCAATTCTCCAGTTTCAGTCTCGTCTGTTATCTCCTGCTGCAATTGATTGTGTGCTGCCTTTCGACCAGCCAATTGAAGTCTAAGAGATGTCTAAATACGTCGAGTTTTTGATCCATCCGTACGAGCTCCGTGCCGCTATTCAATGGTATGCAGAGTTCTGGGTTGATGTCTCCCCGCCGTGTAAAGAGGCACACTGACTACTCGAAGCTGGTTGCTGACACGACGTTTTAGGAAGGTCTGGCACGACCCGTTGTTCCCCAGAGAACCGGAGAAGGAGTCTGAGAATGTCAAGCGATGCTATGAACTTCTCAAGCATACGTCCCGTAGTTTTGCTGCTGTAATTGAGGAGCTGTCGCCAGAAATGAGAGAGGCGGTAAGTACTTTTTTTCTGATTGCTCGTCCCGTGATGATGATGATGATGGCTCTTTTGCACCAGTTTCGTATGCTAATTGGCTGTAGATTATGCTGTTCTACCTTATTCTTCGTGCCCTTGACACCGTCGAAGATGACATGACCATTCACAACTCTATTAAGCTTCCCCTATTACGGTCATTCTATCTGAAGCTGCAGGAAGAATCATGGACTTTCCACGACAGTAAGTGGAATTTTTTCTAAGCTTGCCTTAGTAGATGCCCGAGTAGACGCTGATATTTACAATAGGCAAAGAGAAGGACAGGATCGTGTTGGAGGAGTTCGACAAGATTCTCATTGAATACCACAAGCTCAAGCCTCAATATCAGACAATCATTTCCGATATCACCAAGACTATGGGCGAAGGCATGGCTTCGTATTGCGAGGACGACGATTTCAACAAAAAGGGTGTCTTGACCATCAAAGACTACGATCTCTACTGCCACTACGTGGCCGGTATCGTCGGCGAAGGCTTGACTAGATTGACCGTTGCCGGTGGTTTCGCCAATCCTAAACTGCTAGAAATGCCGCAGTTGCACGAGTCAATGGGCCTGTTTTTGCAGAAAACCAACATCATCCGCGACTACTACGAAGACATGGTCGATAACCGCCGATTCTGGCCCAAGGAAATCTGGAGCAAATATATCGACAACATGGACGATCTATGCAAACCAGAGCATGAGCAGGCTGGCCTAAACTGCTTGAGTGACTTGGTATGCAACGCGTTAGAGCACATTCCTGATTTGCTTTACTACCTTGCTGGAATTACCGAGCAATCAGTATTCAACTTCTGTGCCATTCCCCAGGTTATGGCTATCGCTACTCTTGAGCTTGTTTTCCAGAACAAGAAGGTGCTGACCTCAAATGTTAAAATCCGCAAGGGTAAAGCCTGTGAGGTAAGTACCCGCTTTACTTTTTTCAAGAATTCAAAAACATCGGTTCTAACAATACGATAGTTAATGATCCGAGCGACCAGTGTCCGAGAGACCTATACTATATTCCAAGAATACGTCCACAAAATTGCAAAGCGCAACACTCCTAAGGACCCTAACTACATGCGTATTAACATTGCCTGCGGTCAGGTCGACCAGTTTATCGAACAGATGTTCCCCACCAAGGACACCGCTGCGGTGAAAGAGCCGGTCAAGGAGCCGGTCAAGGATGAGCCAAAGAAGACAGACGAAACTCCGGAATCGAAGAAGGAGGTTTTCTTCTTGTTTGCTATGTTTGGCTTGACCATGCTTACCGTGACAATGATCATGGTCGGAGTTGCTTGGTTTTTTGGCGCACGGTTCGATCTGATGTTTGAAGCACTGTGGAGCAGCGCTGGATTCAATTCTGATGCTAAAGCAATCTCTTCTGCAGCCGCCACGGTCCGTGATGAGCTGTAAAGCTTCGCAATGGCTAATTGGGACAAACGGCGTGTCATTTTTTTGTTGGTATATGATTATGTTCGAGGTATTTCTACTTTTGAGTGTCTTTGTCATTTGTAGGTTTTTCTGTAATAGTAAATTTGTGTTTCAATTATTTCCATGATAACTTTTAGGTGATGTTTTTTTTTCACTATAGTACAATTTTCTATCATAACTCTGTCCCCAGATTTTTCTTTTTTGCTTATTCTTTGAGACGTCGCTGGGCCAGTTCCCGAAGCGCTCTGGTTGTTGAAAACAAGAAGATGGGTGCGATGACTGCGATTTGCGAAATCAGTGCAAAAATCGTAGACCCGGCATAGTACTTGGCAAAGCAGTATTCGATCGCGGCAATGGATCCAAAAAAACCAATGTATCCGAACGGCGAACTAGCCACGGCAGTTGTCAAACTGCCGGGTTTGATGCCCATGTAGAACCACAGGCCGAACGCGACAAGTCCAGCACCAATCACAAGATTGCAAAATGCAAGAGCGATAGTCTTGGAGATAAATACTGGCTCGGGCTTGAATTGATGAATGATCTCTGGCAGCGGACCGTATCGCAAGGGTGAAACTGCCGGAGAAACAGCAGTCGCTTGAGTGCGGACCTTGCCAACGGATACCCTCAACGGAGCATCATTCTCCCCAAAAGATGCAATCAATAGCTGAAGGTCGTACTCTTTCTGTGGTAGCAGCAAAGCTGCCGGGATCGACTTGTATTCCTGTTCGTGTTAACGTTACCAACCATCCAACAAGTTGCGCCACCAAAACACTCACAATATCAGCCTTTCCACGTCCATTGTCGCGTACATCTGCAACAAAAGAAGTTTCCAAACCAGTCTCGGGATCCTTGAGGAGGGCAAATGCTTGATGAGGGACGCCGGTACCGGAACTGGCTTCGTCCTTGACGACGAACTTGATCCGGATTGTCGATCCAGTGAATATAGACAAGGGCGTTAAACTTTGAGAGCCTCCACCAAATCTATCGTTATATCAGCATTTTTTTTTTTCTCTCTTTCCCGTATATTGAATAAGACTTAAGTTAGCCACATACGTTGAAGTCTGGACGACGCCTGACCGGTCATTCACAGACACGGCACCGTCTGAAAGCGTCCAGGCACTCGCCAACGGAAGGGAGATAGCCGTAGCCGCTGCAATCAGCACTCTTAGCAACAGCATTCTATCAATTGAGCCTGGTGGTCCTCCGATCAGCGAGCAAGATCCGTCGAGACCAGTCAAAGACACGTAACGCGGAAAGGAACACGGCCCGCGTAAGAACCCAGAAGGTACGACCCTAATCCACGCTGTAGGAGCGGGCGAATTTCACGGGTCTCTGCTATCATCACCATCGCGAACTGGGCCTGGCATGCTTCGTGTCTGATCTCTGCAGTGTTGATACAGATTTGATAGTCGATTTCGTTCTGCCAAGTGTGATTTAGTCTATTTATTGAATACGGGGTTCGGTCTATGCCCGTTGTTAAGGTATGCACCATGGTTTGGGCAGATCGGGGTCATATTTAGAATATGCTAACGCTGGTTTTCAGATGTTCACTCGAATAGTTCACATCTCGTTTGATCTTGTCCTTGTCTCGGCGGTTCTTGCTGGTGTGAAACGGTCTACAGGACTCATGTAAGTCTCAATTCAGATCCAGAGACTACCGGAAACTGGTTCATTCTTTCAATAATGCCCGTGGACGGGAATTTGCTGACGCGAACTATCTAGGCTCAAGACTGATACGATCGAGTCCAAGGATGTTAAGAATGTTGTTGACAAGTATTTGAACGTGGGCGAATGGGTTTTAGATACCAGCGTGGCGATCATGAACACGTCTCCTTATTTCACTCGCAAGCGGTAATTAGGTTCCTGGCCAGATTTTTTTGGCTTTGAGACGGTACGACTTGTTCCTGCGTACATATTTGGGAAAATATCTGCTGGCTCAAGTGATTTGTTTGGGTTATTTCAGATTTCCTAGGAAGGCTTTGTATCTCTTTGCATTTAAGCTGGTCAGTGTTGTTTGTTACTCGGGATCGAGTTCGTGCTTCTACCGAATCTGGTTATACTGTTGATTTAGTTTGTTTTCTTTTGGCGTAAAGTGGCTTGTGTTGTTTGCACCTGGTTTTAAGTCTCTGGTCCTTTATAATTTAACTTTACACATCCCTTGGTCCTCGTCTAGTGCTCCCCCCTCGCTCTGGTGAAACTCGAAATTTTTGCTCGTTACCAGACGAGCATGTCTTTTCCGGGAAACAATTCTTCTTTGATTGGCAATGAGGCATACCGAATGCCATATGTTTGACAGAACTACTCGGGTTTAAAACGATATCGTAAGCTTTGAAGCGAGTCTTAACGCGAAACGCAGACCTACTAAGCATCGTTGATTCCAACTGATGCAAACGACGCGAGCTTATATAGCACTTCTGCTCTGTACTTAGCAAGTCACCGTTCCATTATGATTGCGTCAACAAATTTGTTGCATGCATGTAAAGTTCACGGATCTGTGACGACCGGGCTTGACTTCCAGGTCGCCGTGGCTGGCAGTCGCTTAGCAACAGCTAATGCGGGACGCGAAGCGCATGGGGTTTGGTGTTTTTGCTTTACAGCCTTGGCTTCGAGGCGGCAGTCGAGATGACGATGCTTTCTTCACATGTTTGTTTACAACTCGAGTCTGCAATTTCACAACAGCGGCAATAACTTACCGGATGAAGTGCAAACGTTTATGATTGGGTCTGCCGTGCTAGTTTAAGCTATAAATTTTGGAATAATGGGCAGACCGCTGGTGCCGGGGCCGATCAATTATGATGCCGATACCACGGTGATGGATCATTTCAACTACACGATTTACTCGAACGGGACTTTGTCGAACGTGTCAAACTGCTACTTGACGTTTGGAAAATATCATGTGGATCTGTATATGGACGGCATAGTCAACGGCACAACGTGCGACTATCCCTACTTTCCGATCGCGGCTCGAGGCGGTGTCGGCATTGCGTTCGGGGTGCTTTCGCTGCTACTGCTTCCGTATACGCTATACAACTTGCGCAAGCACGGCTCCCGTCACACTCCGCATGAATACAAGCGGTTTAGAACAGTTGGGCGCCGGTGGCAGTGGTACTGGCTGGTTCTTGTCCAGGCGCTCGGCGCCGTGGCCGGGTTTCTGTCTATCGATATCGACCGGGATTATATCCAGGGCACGGCACTGACGAGCTATGGCGCCGTCTTTACAGCTATTTTGCCGGTGTGCTTTGCTGTGGTTTGGGAAGCCACGCGGCACTGGGGGTCGTTCGAGGAGCGACGGATATTCGAAGCTGATCCGTTCCGGTTCCACAATGGAGACCGACGGTCCCAGGTTCATATGCTGATGCCAGTCGTGTTCTACGGGCTCGACTTCATTCTCTTTCTCCTCACGGTGCTGCGAAACTGGAATGCACTGATCAAGCTCAACAGTGATTTCAAGATTGATGTTCGGTGGAAAGTTGGCGAGTGTTTCGGCGTGGTTGCGTATCTTCTTATTGCCGGCCAGGTGTGGATCACGTTTCACTACTACCGGCCCAAATCGATCCAGCTCAAAATCCCGTTTATTTACTTTGGCCTGGGAGTTTTCATGGTATACAACATCACTGCTGCGTTCCACACAAACCTGTCTCCGTTCAATCCTGAGGCATCAATCGTGGCTGTCGCTGTCTGGGGGTACATTCCACTGCTGTACATAATCGTGACCATGAACATCTTCGGCCACCGATACATGAACGAGGATCTTTTTATCATGAAAGAGAATCATGAACGGGAGGACAGAAACACCGCGTCGCTCATGCGAAACGTCGAAATGCACAGGCTAGACGCCGATCCTGCCGGTGCGTTGCTATCAGCCACTGCGACGTCGCCAACTGCCACAAGGTCATACACAAACGCAGAGATCAAAGAGTTTGCAAGACAGAATGCGCTCGCCAGATCTCAGCTGGTGGAGTTTTCATCACCAGAGCTGACCGTCACGTCTGCGACTTTACGGGATCCGTCACCTCCGCCTGCATATGCCAAATGATTTTAGCCGGGCCCCCACCTGCGAAGCGATACTCAATGACTTAGTCTACTTTTTGGTTCTGTAAATAGTTCGGCCATCGGAGCATCTAATATCTTTTTAATTCTCCCTTCTATTCAATGGTTGTTTTAATAGTAATTCTGATAATTTGAAAATTACAAAAATTTGAAGATAGACAAAGACTCCCTTTACCTGCCTACATACATTGAAAGAGGAAAAAGAACAAAAAGAAAATAGAACAAAAAACACCATCTTCCCATAATTAACACAGGTACTATCCATAATGCAAGAAAAAAAAAATAAAGAAACCGAATGGGCGTCTCTGAAGCTTTCACGTTTGAAAGAAGAATCCCATCCACCAGTTTTTTGATATCCTCAACTATAACGTACACACATTACCCCATTCGTTCTCTTTAATCCAGCTTAGTGGTGTCGCTGCTAACATCCGGTGTCGTATACGACGTCACCGCGACCGTACGATCTTCTTCTTCCTCTTCAACGGATTCCTCAATCAACCTATCCTTTTCTGTAGCAGTTACGACATGGTTGGGAAGCCCTGATGATTTGTTGAGTGAAGTCTCCAGAGCACCGCCAGCCGAACCCGCCGCGGCAGATTTACCTTTAGAAGGCGATTGTTGAGACGCAGAAGACGATGGCGCCGGATCAGGCTGAACATTGGATGAAATGAAGTTGTAGAATCGGTCTCCGTATTCATCTGGCGGTACCGACGATAGTTTATCCCTGTTGTTTGAAAGTCCCTTCCAAAATGTCTCGAGCTTTTTAATAAAAGAGTACTAAACAGCCGACTGTTAGTAACCAAGCGCAAGAAAACATACTGTAAAAAAAAGGAACTTACGCTAGTGAGACAATCGATTACACCAAGGTAATAAATCTCGTTCAGCGGGGTGTCGTGAACATCAGTGGCGCGGAAACCGCCGTCGTCGGCATAAAACAAAAACTGTTTACGACCAGAGTATTCGTCGGTCATGAACCCATCCATCAGTTGATCGAGCGATGCCGGACTCTTGGTAGAAAATGCCCGACGAAGACTCACCCGACGATCTCTACTGACACCTGTACGCATCGACGGTGTACGTTCCAGCATATTGGCGTCAGGCGTGAACATCGTCAGCGTGCTATCCCTGATATTCTCGGTGTTGCCCTTGTGAATATCGTGAATACCAATCAGCAAAGAATAATCCATGATTCCCAGCTTCTTCAACAGCTTGACGTCAATTTCGAGCTGGCGTAAAAACAGGTCCTTTTTCTGTGGCCCCAGACTTATATGTTTGTTACGTCGAATCCAGTTGAGATCTTTCATGGTGGCATGCTTGTTTTCCTGTAACCGCTCTTCGTCATAGTCACGCTTGATTGTGGAACCTTTCAAATCAAATGTCTGATGGATATCACGGTGGGGAGGAAACAGGTTGTTCATGATGATAAAATGAATCTTGCGGCCGTACGGTAGCTTGACCCGATGCAAGCCGTAGAATTGTGAAATAAGCGTATTGGGATGAGATTTGACGTGATTATAGTAATCTTTCAAGATCTTGAGCAGAAACTTGTGCTCTGAATGGTGAATTGTTTTGATGATAAACCGGTAATCTCGACTGAAATAGAAAAAACTTCCACTTTTACCAGGCGAGCCCAGCTCGGACACGATGTACTTGGATGTCAGTGATACGAGGTAATCGGCAGGATCGAGCTTGAACAAGTGCCGCAGATGTCTAAACACCCACGGCGCGTAGTCTTTGAACTTAAAATCGTATTTCGCCGACGGCGTAAGCTCGTTGCCAGATATATCGAATGCAAGCTTGTGTTTGGCAGTGAAATCTTTGTCGGTCAGTTCTCTGTCCACCTTGGCCGTGGTTCGGGACACGGCTACCCGAATACCCGTCAGCATGTTGTAAGCAAGAACGTAGTTGACGTGACCCTCGCTGACGGCAGTGCCCATGACTACTCGGTTTTCATCCTCGACCACTTCCCTTCGCCGCTTCTTAAGTTGGCGCTTGGCGTTGATCTCTTCCTGCATGCGGTCTACTTCTTCTTGCGACTTGTGAGACTGAATCGCTTCTACTGCCAAGTCATGCGTGCTGGTGCTGACACTTATTGCCGGCAATGTCCGTTGCCGCTGGATACCAGCCGGAGGCTTGATGGCGCTTGACGAAGCACCGCCGATATTCGGGTTCTGGGGAGCTGATATGAGCACAGGTGACCGAACCCGGGAAGGTGTGGCCGCTGCAGTATTATGATCTTCGCTGTCATCATGCTGGCTTATGATACTGCCAGATCGCAGACTTAGTGTGCCTAGACTGGTTCGTGAACCAGACACTTGTGACGTCGAGAACGATCGAGTGACCAGTCTCGGTGTTGACACGATGTGATTAGTCGGTAGAAGTGAGCTTCTTCTTGGGTTGGGTATGCTGTTTGCGTTCGCGGTTGCGGTTGCAGTCGACGTCGAGTCCGAGAGATCGCTTGATGCGCGACTTCTATCGACTGAAGAGTTGTTGTCAACCGGTTTGGTGGAAGTATCTAACGGCGTCGGAGCTATTTGAACAGGATGAG
The DNA here is from genome assembly GCA_030580395.1 of Myxozyma nipponensis. NCBI lineage: Eukaryota > Fungi > Ascomycota > Lipomycetes > Lipomycetales > Lipomycetaceae > Myxozyma > Myxozyma nipponensis. The sequence continues at coordinate 160,687 of JAKTSU010000007.1, forward strand.
CAGGTGCGTCTGAAGCAGCAGAAGATGCTGTGGTTGCTGAAGACGTAGGTGTGATACTGCAGCTCAAAACCGCGGTATCAGTTGTTGACGACGTACTAGACGACGTTTTGTCACCATGTCCAGTTTTGAATGCTTTCGAGTTTTTGCGGTTCAGTGTTGTGGGAAGAATTTCCTTCGAAGGAGCGGCTGCGTCTGGCACGGTGGTTCGGTCTGTTGTTGGATCAGAAACCGGACTATCCAGTGCATCTGTGTAGACAGTCTCGGTCTTGGTCCCGTTGGCGAGAAAGTTGATGAACTTTGGATCGAAGTATCCGTCGGCATCGCTGAAGTACAGTTCCGACGAGGATGCCAACTCGAGTGGCTCGTAGTAGGTATCTCCTCCGCCTTGGGCTGCGTCACCGGCCATGGCGATGGTGGTGGTGGTGGACCGATCGCTGACGCTGACGTCGTCTACCAGTCCGGCGGTGGCACAAGACGCAATAAACTGAGGGTCTTTTGTCGCAACTGAGTCTGGGACAGTTTTCTTGTCTGCTTCATAATGTGAATCATCTCGACTGTCTGCTATCGGCTCCGGCTTTGAATACACTGAAACCTCTTTGTCCACGTCAGTCCGGTAGTCCGCCGTTTGAGTCAGACGCGGGTTCATTTTGGCCTAGACGCCAACAACAAACAGTTCTGATCTGAGTATATTACCAGCCGGTCAAAAACACTGTGTACCTTCCCTGGCAGGTCAACCCGGGGGCTGGTGGTAGAAAGAGAGAGCCTCGCGGGCCTTTTGGCAGGGTGTGCTGCGTCCCCAGCCTGGATTACAGCGGGATAGTGAGAAGAGCAGACGCCTTTTGAACAAATCCTGCTTACCAAAGAAGAGAGCGATGAATGGTTGACCCGGGCCTTGTTTGAGCGCTCTGTTCAGCACGTCGAGCTCTCAACAAGACATGCCTGATGGGAAATACAATGCAACAGCAACAGCAGCAGCCTAAATCTATTATTCCACCTAGAACCTCTCGCAATAGGCTTGTGCGCTTTAGTGCGCTTTAGATTTTTTTTTGGTGTGTGCGACGACACCCGCTTTGATGCAGGACCTAAAACCCTAGCTGCCGCCAGCCCCGTCCGAAGCAACGCGACGCGATGGGAAGATAGATAGATAAGATTGATCAAATCATCGTAACAAGAATTAGCATTTCAAATCTCACATACAAAATAGCTAGTGTTACACAGAATTGACATTAATTGAAAGTAGATACCACGTTGCTGTCACCACACTTCCCGGCACGAATCTCGTCTGGAGGCTTGGCTTACACACACCCAAGCACTGTCCAAACGCATCGTGTAAACAAAACAGGACCAGATATCACACCCACAAAGACTAAAGTACAAACAGGAATAGAAAATAATATAAAAAATACAAACGACAGATAAGTATAAAATAAAGGAAAAAAAAAAAAAGAAATAAGCAGGCTAAATCACTCCCAGTCAGATCTCATATTATCAAAACAAAACCTACCCAATACAAGAGGCGCATTGCGCGTTTATTTCTTAGCGGCAGCTTTCTTCTTGGTGACACCGGCAGCCTTGGGTTTGGCAGTCTTGGGTTTGGCTGCAGCTTTCGGAGCAGACTTCTTCGCTGCCGTCTTCTTGGGTGCAGCAGCCTTCTTTGCTGGTTTAGCAGCAGGCTTAGCGGCAGCCTTCTTGGCGGCAGGCTTAGCAGCTTTCTTCGGGGCGGCAGCGGCCTTTTTCGCAGCCGGCTTCTTCTCCTTCTTCACGGCAGCAGCCTTCTTGGGTTTAGGAACAGACGAAGGAGCAGCAGCCGGGGCCTTCTCCTTCTTCATCAGCTTGACGGTACCCGAGGGGCCCTTGGGCTGGACGAAATCTCCCGAAGTGACACCGCGCTTGAGGGCGGCGTTGAACTGCGAATCAAAGTTGGCAGCCTTGATTTTGAAGTTGTTCTGGATATACTTCTTCAGAGCTTGACGACTATAAGAAGTATTAGCTCATGTTGCAAGTCTCGGTTACGTATAGAGTGGCTGCCCGGGGCATTATTTAAGGGGGATAGGTACAGAATGCAACTGGCCCTCTCCTCCGGCACATTGCTGGGACAGCCACGACCCGCTACAGTTGAAGAACAGAGAAACACATACCTAGAACCGTTTCTCTCCTTAAGCTGAAGTCATACAAAAAACGTAATGTTAGTATAAAGCGTTTCAAAATAAATAGTTGCACAATGCGGTTTGTGTAGCGGGACATGAGTCCGTACCGGGGTCTGTGACGGGACACCGGCGCCGGGGACCCCCGACCACAACAAACCGGGATATGGGGGCAACGCACAGTCAAAACAGCTTCTTTGATCATATCTTTCAAATCATACGTTAGCCAGGTCCTGTAAAAATACATTTCTGAAGCGAACCACCGCATTTGGTCGCTCATAGGCCAGGCCAGCAGTGATAAGGGCGACCATGGTGGGTCGCGACACAGCACCACAAAACAACAAACACATCACGCACCTTTGTAAGCGGGATGCTCGGCAGCAGCCACGGCCTTCTTAGATTCAGTCTTCTTGGGGGCCATTGTGTAGATCGACGGGAGCAGATTGAATCAGCGAATATCGTCGGACAGAGCAGTTGCAGGTGCTTGTTGTGAACGGGAAGAGGCAGAGATGACGGGCGTGCGCGCGCGCGGACCGACGCGCTGGGGGTTGGTTGCCTTATATATGCGTTCGCAGGGCCGCGCCCGCCATCCGCCATCAGCAGCCACGAGCGACAGCGAAAGTGACGTGCTGGGCGGCCGGGCAGCGGGAGTTTGTCGGGACTTATCTTGCGAACCGCTTTGTCAACCGCATTCATGCTACGCAAGATATCTATTTCCGTTGCTCATGCTGTTAGTGCTGCTGCTATTGCTGCTATTTCTGTTGCTGATGTTCTTGTTGATGTGGATGTTGTTGACGTTTGACGCTGCTGTGCCAGGGTAAGGGCCAAATGTCATGAGATGCGACAAGCCGCGACTCCAGCGGCGTCGTGGAGCTGCTGCACGTGACTAAACTACAATTAGGGCAGGGTCTGGTACTTGTCGAGTTGAAAGACTTTCTGCCACACTTATTGCCAAGCGAGCGGGTCGCAAGGGGCTTGTGCTCATAATATCCTGTGGAGAGAGAGAGAGAGACAGAGAGAGAGAGAGAGAGAGAGCAAGCCATAGATAGATAACATAGATATAGAATGCCTGATCCCTTCACAGGCTTTGTGGTGTGTACCTCTTATGTTTTGTTCCGTACGGCCACCTTCCTACCTCCGATTGACTAATTGTATAGGCAGGCTATGTTTCTGGTGTCGTGGGCATAGCAATTGGTAACCCGCTTGATATCGTCAAGGTCAAGCTGCAGAACAGCCACCATGGATCAAACCAGGCAAAGACACACGTACTCGTGGACGGCGCGAACAAAAGTGCTGCGGAGGTGAAGGTCTCGTCAGCCAGGTCATCGGCTTCCTCTTTGCTGCACGGCGTCGCCGCTCCCATGCTGAGCTACGGTGCGCTCAATGGTATGGTCACGTTGGATATATGCCGAAAATCATATCGCTTGCTTGCTTAGTGGCTTACGTTTGGCAGCATTGCTCTTTTCATCCTATACTGCAAGTCTGAGGTCTCTTGATCAGCATGCGCCTTGGATCCCTGACGTTGGCAAGATCTTTACCGCCGGAACAATTGCCGGCCTGACCACGTTTGCGATTGCATCCCCGACAGAAAATATTCGTATTGGAGCCCAATCTACTCACGGTACCCAATTCAAGTCTTCTTGGCTAGTAACCAAAGAAATATACCAAAGCCTTGGCGTTCGAGGTTTCTTCAGAGGCGGACTCATCACAGCATATCGAGACGGCCTGGGCTACGGCGCATAGTGAGTCGAGCCTTGGTTTTTCTTTTTTTTAAACCATTTTCTAACGACAGTTTCTGGGCATACGGTTTTGCAAAGAGTTGGAAATTTGGCAATCCGGATGGTGCCGAGTCCAATACCCAGATGATCCTCCACCAATTAGCCGCCGGTGGGTTCGCTGGCTGTGTAGGCTGGGCATCTGTGTTCCCTCTTGACGTTATCAAGACTCGATTGCAGTCCCAAGCCAGCTCCTCCGTCCCCCAATATAAAAATGGCTGGGATTGTGCAAAGAAATCATATGCCCAGGCAGGTGTTTCCGTCTTTTTTAGAGGCTTCCCGATTGCTATGATTCGGGCGTTTATAGTCAATGCCGTCCAGTTCGGTACCTATGAATATGTTGTAAAATTAATGGAGTACTAATTTACATATTAAACATGTCAATTTTGTTCTATGTGACCCCTAGAGCTAAATCCTTCCAACGCCAACAAATGCAAATTATAATACAAAATACATAACAAGAGAATCACAATCACGCCGCTACTATTTCGATGACTTGGTCAGGTGGTTCTGTTTTATGACTTTCAGGGATAGGATCAACACCACTAGACGCTTGGTTGCTCTCAGATAGGCCAGTCTTCTCGCTTTCCGATGGTTCTGTCTCCGTTTCTGGCTCTGTCTCCGGCTCTGTTTCCGGCTCTGTACTTGGCTCTGTACTTGGCTCTGCATCTGTATTGGTGTCTGGTTCTGTCTTGGTTCCTAACATCTGCTCTTCTAGTTCTGAACGTGGCTCAGACCACTCATGCCCTATTTCCTGATCTGGTACTTCGTCCGGATCATTAAGTTTTTCAGTCGACGGCACTTCACCAAGCTCCAGAGTATGCAAGCTCGAAGACCGCGACGGCACGCTCGGTACTGTCGACGTTCTCGGCGTAGCAGAAGCAGAATCTGCCAACAGCCCAGACAACTTCCTTTTCTGTTTCTCCTCGCGCTTCTGCTTTTCCAACTCCAACGTGATCGCGCTTAGATAGTTGAAAATTGACGTGGTCAGGGCATATTGTAACGGCGTCCATCCCAGCATATTCTTTTTCTTATACTCCGCCCCGCGCTCGATAAGAGTTCGCATTACCATCTTGTGGCCGTATTCTGAAGCATAGTGAATTGGTCGGCTTCCCTCGGCGTCTGGCTTATTGATGTCGGCCCCAAAGTCAAGCAGCAGGTTAACTGAAGCGTCGTTGCCTTCGCGACTGGCGAGAATCAGCGGAGTAAACCCTACGGTTTTGGTCCGAGCAGATGTCAAGTCGATTGTGTGAGGGAACTTCTGGGCTAAAAAGTGAATCGTTTGTTCTCTATTTTTCATCGACGCCAAGTGTAGCGGCGTGTAACCTTTCGTATCAAGCGACGTCTCGGTCGCGTCGTGGCCCATACTTGTCAAAAAGACCTTTTTCCCCCTAATCAGCACACTCCGAAAAGAGCAACTATCAATTTTTTTTCCTGGAAAACTCACACATAAATCAAAATGGCCATGATAAGCAGCATAGTGAAGAGACGTCCAGCCATTCGACGGATCAGTGTTACGCAGCATTTCCGGGAACTGACGAAGCAGTCTTCGCACGATGGCGAGATTGTCGTCCACAACAGCTCGCCGTAGCCGTTCCGTGGGCGAGCAGTGTTGCATTTGTCGTGCTATTTCTCTGTCTCCAGTAACTGTTCACACGTTGTTGCCAAAAACTGGCTTCCCTTGCCTTGCAGTTCTTGGCTCGCCTCTCTCTCTGCCTGCACGGCTCCCGTCCCGTTCCTGGAAAACCCGGAAGAACACGATCGTCAAAATAATTGAATCCCCCGAACCACACCGCGTCTGGAGTCATATATATGACAGCGACGCGCCGGACGCGTTTGTTCCTCCCCCAAGATCAAAGAACAATTTCCATTCTCTGTCGTTCAGCAGGAGCGGTAGTAAATGATGCGTTTAACCGTATGATTAATGGGTAAAATTATTCTATGCAAAACTTCTAGCTAAAAAAAGAAATAAAAAATGGAAAAATTAAACAACAAACAACCCAGGAAACACGCTTTTGGAATCTTCTAATTTAATGCAACTTGGCCATAATATCGAACGAGCCAGTACCGACTTGAGGTAATCTGCCAACAACAATACGGGCGGACGGCGAGCTTAATTCATCGACATCGCCGTTGAGTACGGCCTGCTTCAAGAAATTGAATGTGGTCTCGAAACTCATCTTCAGGAACGGCGACGCGCTGGTCTCGACACCGTGACGATTAAACGGTAGATAGCCACCGTCGCGAGTCATCATATCTGCAATCAGCTCCAGATGGCGAGGATTCACCTTGATTCCGTACGGCTCGAATACGCCCGAGATTTCGTTGACGACCGTATTCCGAGCGGCTTCGACACCGTATGTGGTGAGAACTTGGGCAATGTTGTTAGACGTGACGCCGTCCACATTAATAAAATCGTCCTGCTCCCACATTGCCTGGAAGTTTACGCCCTCGGTGACAAGGAAGCGCTTCTTGGAACCAGGAACCGGTGCTTGGCGTACGCATCGGCCAATCTTTGGAATCTCTCTCACGACAACTTGTCGACAAACCGACTCCACAATGTTGATCATGAGCAACTTGTGAGTGTTGGCGGGATACTGAAGTTCAAATTCGCACCATTCGCCGTTATCATCGTCAAAATCGAACTTGGAAACGTTGGAATACATGCCCGCCACTTCCTGTTGACGAACACGAGCACGTTCAGTCAGAGGTCCGCTTTCTGCATCTTCCTCGTCTCCATCAACGACCATTTTATCGTCATCCTCATTATCGTCGTCGTCTTCGTCATCATCGTCATCGCCATCGCCGCCAACTTGCTTGATAACTTCGGTTTCTCCGTCGTCAGGAGCTTCATACGATGTGACTTCCTTGGCACGAGATCGCATCTTTTCATTAGTAGCATCGCCGTCGTCGTCGTCATCGTCATCATCTGACTCAATGTCGGCATTCTTTGGCCTCTTCTCGTTCGTACCCGCAGGCCGGTCCAAAACTTCGTCGCTTCCAACCTTTGACGCTTTACCGACATCCGGAGCAGCATCTGAACCAGAAACAGCAAGCTTCTTCTGGCGATTGAGCTCTTTCAACACGGTACGTGATAACCGGGATAGGAAGCCCATCGTGACTGCTGCCTCCAGTTCATCTTGAGAAATATCATACTCACTCTTGTAATCCTCCCGAGGATAAAAGTTGAGACGAATCGTGTACGTTCTGGCAATACTGCCATCGGCTGTCAGCCCGGTGTGCTCAGTGACGGAAACATTATCAATCAGCTCTGAGATAACCACCCTGGCGATACTCTTGGCAAAGTCATCTGCTTCATCATTCGAGACATCCTCCAAAACAGGCAACTTCATCTGCGGTGTTTTAATGTTCGCACTGGCGGTCATGATAATTTCGCGCATACGTGGAATTCCAAGCGTGACGTTAGCAGCACCGTGTCCGGCAAAATGGAACGTGTTCAACGTCATCTGTGTTGATGGCTCTCCAATCGATTGCGACGCCACAATACCCACTGCCTCCCCTGGTTGAACAAGCGAGTTCATGTACTTGAACCGCATCAGAGCTTTGAAAAAGTTCGCGGTAAGACCGTTCTCGTTGTTCTTTGAGAAAAGCGTATGCTTGTTCGCAGAAACGTACTTTATACATTAGTAAAAAGATTTTCGAAAAATGAACAATAGAAAAAGATTTATGCTTACCTCGTCGAGTTTATTTTCAAATGTTTCCGAAACACTGCCCAAGTGTCGACTAGGCGAGTACTTTGATATCGTAGGCTCGTACTTGGTCGATTGATTGTAATGAGGAACGTCGGCATGCTTAGCAAGGTGCTTCTTGATTTTTTTGGCATATGACGTCGCAGTAGTCTCATCGATCAATCCCAGAACATCACCTCTATGTTTCTGGATGAGAGACTGATGATTCTGCACACAGAAATCGAAGTTCATCAAATGCGATTCCTGAATGACCTCGATTGCGTCACCGCCGTACAAGAACTGCACAAGCGAGCCATCCGAATCACGCACAGTGTTGTCATACTCAGTTTTGACACCCTCAAGCTGTTTGATTAAACATCTCTGCAGATAACCTGAACGAGAGGTTTTGACGGCAGTATCGATCAGACCTTCACGGCCAGCCATGCAATGGAAGTAAAACTCCTGAGGCCTGATGCCAGAGAAGAAACGACTTGCAATGTAGCCGCCGGACTTGGCACTCGTATCGAATGCCTTGAACGAGGGTAGTGACTTGCCGCTTATCATCAAAGGTACTCGACGGCCTTCCAGAGCCTGTTGACCGAGCATGCACATGATCTGCGACAGATTGACATTAGAGCCTTTTGCACCTGACAACACCATCGACATGAAAGAGTTATACGGGAACGTTTTCAAAGTACCGCCGGGGATACACTTGGCTACAACTTCCGACGTAATTGCGTTAACATGCTTCTGAGAAATCGCATCCAGAACCGCGAGTTTGTCGCCGTCGCGAAGAATCTCTTCAAGCCGGCGCCGAAGCTCGGGGTCGGAAGGTTTGGTATCTTCAGGTAAATTAGCCACCTCTGCGGCAGCTTTTGCTCCCGCTTTTTGATTAGCGTCAAGAATATCCCGTCGCCATTTGTTGCCATCGTCAGTAAGCCAAAGATCATCCATTCCGCAAGAAAATCCACGGAACTGAACATATTTAGTGAACAGGCGACCAAGAATTGACAGCAACTTTCCTGCAACCAGCGGTCCGTAAAGCTCGTGGACCGAATGTACAAGACCAAACTCAGACGCACCAAACTGTGACTTATCCAGAATACCGCACAAGAGTTGGCCGTTCCTGAAAATGACGGTACCCTCAGTGTCAGTAGGACCGGTACCCCAGTATTTGCTGTCAATCTTGTCCTTCGACGTCAAATTCAGACCGGGACTGTCAAGAGGGGTGATATTTTTCATAACCGTGGTGATGATCTGTTTACCGGTCCACATCGGCACTGGCTTCATAATGGCAGGAGGCACCGTGATTAAACGATTCCTTGTCGTATGGCCGTCTTCGGGACGAAGCGTGCCGTAGATCAACTGATGATATTCATCTTTCGTAAACATGGTGTCTTTGTTGGTCATCCACACTCCCGTCACAACGTGATCTTGTACTAGACCTCGCAAGGGTTTGCCAGAGGTAGGAACTAAATATTGCGAGTCTGTGTCGGCTAAGATCATTGCTTCTGCCCTGGCATTCTCATTCTGAGGAAAATGCATGTTCATCTCGTCACCGTCGAAATCGGCGTTGTAGGCGTTGGTGTTGGCGTAGTGTAATCGCAATGTCTTCTCACCGGGCAAAACCTTGACTCTGTGTCCCATGATGGAAGCCTTATGCAGGGTAGGTTGCCGATTCATAAGCACAACATCTTGATTGCGGATATGCCGATAAACCTTTTTGTTGACAATCGTTTGCCCGTGAGTGGGCGTCAAAAGTTGGTTAGCGAGCGCAGTGCGTTGCTCTGTGGTCATATTGTGCAACGCCAAAAGTGTGCCGTCCTCTTTCTCGATATGGGTAGCACCAGGCCAAACAGTGGGACCGTTGATAACCGCTTTTCGCAGTTCTTGGAAGTTAAATGCCGTAACCGGTTCAGGGTAGGTCAACTTGACAGCAAACACAGGTGGAATTCCAATCTCGTTGGTCTCAATATTAGGATCGGGAGAAATAACCGATCTGGCAGCATAATTGACACGTTTTCCCATCATATGCTTCCGGAACAGTCCTTCCTTCTTCTCAAGCATCTGCTTGATGCCAGGCGGAGGAAGACGACCAGCACCACCTGAGGTAGCAGCTTGGTTGCTGTCGATGAAAGAATTGACGTCAATCTGAATAGTCACAAATGTGTTCATGAGCTGGGAAAGTATTTGTCGCGCTTCCACGCTGGTGTTGTTGTTGACATCTTTGTTATGCTTGACCTCGTTCATGCGATCGTTCAAATCGCGAATCCGCAGCGCGGACTGCAGGATCCTCGACAGGAGCTCGTTTTGAACAGCTTCGTGCGTCTCACCACCAACTTTCCCCGGCGGTCTGAATTTCGTTGGCGGCACGGCCAGGAATTCAATGAAAAACATGTCAGCAGTGACCGGCTCGGCCGACTCTCTGGTTTGGAAAATCAGCTGCACAATAGTTTTTTCCCTTCTGAACAGGCGTCGCAGATGGTTTCTTACTTCTGTCGATAATACGTATCTTCCGTTGGCTTTTTCTGCTTTAGACCTCTCCGTCAGAGCCTCGTCCATATCCTCGCCGTCCATGTCTTCGTCGGTTTTACGCTTGCGGTGTATGTTGGCATCAGCAACGGCATCTTGTCTGTATCCACCTTTGATTCTGTTGTTCTGAACTTGCTTGTCCTTCAAAGCAGTCTCAAAGATTTTTGAAATACCGTCTTTCCGAAACGTGGGAGAAAACCTAAAATTGATTAGAGACAAGCCATACATCACCAGCCAGTAGATATCCCGCTTACATTCCACAGTTGTCACACTTAGGACGAGCCAAAAGCATTTTCATAAATTCGTGAATAAGTCGTCTTCTCTCCTCGAGCACGGCAGCACTTTTGTGCACATGGCCGGATCCATCAGCCTGTGCCAAAGCTTGCTTGACAAAATTATTGCGGGCAAGAATGAGTCTTTGTTCGCTTTGCCTACGACGCTTCCCGGAGTCCTTCTTAGATGCATTTCCGTGCATAGAGTTGTCCTCGACAGCCTCGGCGTCGTCGTCATCCACTTCTTCCAGATCTAGTCTGATATCATCGAGCTGTTCGCACTCTGTGAGCAGACTTCGCTGCAGAAGACGAAGCTTGCAGACATATCTGTGGACCTCTAGCGACTTCAAGCGAAACGAGTAGCAGTAAAGACATGCGCTTCGGATCAGAATGTACATCTGACTGAAAAATAGCGGGTTGTAAACCGGAATCGGCAGTTCGATATGTCCCAGATGACCGGGGCAGAATCGAGAGTCTAGTCTGCATGTCGCACATCTGTAAATAAACCGTTAGCCTTAAACCACTCGAAACAATCCTAAAGCCGGCAGTCATGTCAACGTACGGTGTCTTGTCAAATGCACCCAGAGCCAAGTCATGCAAACCACCAGAAATGGGATGTCCAAGACTATCAAACACCTGAGGATGGGTGATCTGTTTCACCGACAAGTTCTTGATATCCCGGATGGTCAGATAACCAAATTCGACCTCAGAGATCTGAGAGCCGACAGGCTTGGCTATATTCATCGCCTCGGATTTTTATGTGAAGTAGCTAATAGAAATCCTTTGTGCAAATAGAACGATGAGTACGGGAAGAACAGCACCGTCAAAATTTTGTACATCTCTCTCTCTTTGCCTTTGGGAGAAGAGAAAAAAAATTTAGTTAAGGGTCGGGGTCTTTTTTCGTCCCGGGAGTCTGGGAACTTTCGTGCTTCTTAAGGGTTAAGGGTTGTTTCGCCAGGCTTCACGGTGACGCGTTGAATAACGCGTTTCTGTCGCGCGGCCAAGAGTGAGAAAGAACACAATGCATTGTGCTTGTATGTACAACTTGGAGGAACAATCTGGTAGATGTAATTGAGTGTCTGGAAAAATGGGTATTAAAGGTGAGTGGTAGATGCTGAGTAAAACCTGTGCTTGATATTGACAAAAATTAGGACTGTATCAGACGATAGCAGACAATGCTCCCAACGCTATCAAGAGCAGCGAGATCAAGAACTTTTTTGGACGCAAAGTTGCCATTGTAAGATTCACTTATGTTGATCTGTTAAACTTTGAGTTACTTACGGATTTAGGATGCGTATGTTTGATGCGCAGTACCGCGGTTGCTCTGCAGTTTGCTGACTTTCTAGTTCGATGTCGTTGTATCAGTTTCTCATTGCCGTCAGACAGCAAGATGGGCAGCAGCTTATGAACGAATCAGGCGAAACCACGAGGTGTGTTTTTTTTTGACGTGATCGGTCCCTCTTTATGCTCATTTTCTAACTACAATAGTCACTTAATGGGAATGTTTTACCGTACGCTTCGAATAGTTGATAACGGCATCAAGCCGGTGTACGTGTTTGATGGTCACCCGCCGAAGTTGAAAAACGGAGAACTAGCGAAACGTCTTGTCAGGCGGGAGGAGGCTATGAAGGGTATGGAGGAAGCCAAAGAGACTGGTGACATGGAGCAACTTGATAAGTTCTCCAGACGGACAGTGCGTGTCACCAGAGAGCAGAACGAAGAGGCCAAAAAGTTGCTGAAGCTAATGGGCATTCCTTACGTTGACGCGCCGTGCGAAGCGGAAGCCCAATGTGCGGTATTGGCCAAGGCAGGGAAAGTGTACGCTGCCGCGTCTGAAGATATGGACACGTTGTGCTTTGAATCGCCTGTCTTGCTCAGACATTTGACTTTCTCTGAGCAGAGAAAGATGCCAATCTCCGAAGTAGATCTCTCCAAGGCGCTGGAAGGGCTGGAAATGCCCATGGAACAGGTACTGTGTCCCTCTCCTTTTCTAATATACAGTCGATATGTCTGACGTTTTAGTTTGTGGATTTATGTATTCTGCTGGGCTGCGACTACTGTGAAGCAGTCAAAGGCGTCGGTCCAGCGACTGCTGTCAAGTTGATCAAGGAGCACGGCAGTTTGGAGAACATTGTCAAATATGCCAACGATCACCCGGACAAGAAGCTAAAGATTCCAGAAGTGTGGCCTTACCAAGATGCTCGGGAACTGTTCCTAAAGCCAGAAGTCCACGATCCCGAAACACTCAATATCGAGTGGAACCCGCCAGATGTCGAGGGCCTGGTCGATTATCTCGTCAAAGACAAGGGATTTAGCGAGGATCGGGTTCGAGCTGGCGCTGCCAGACTAACGAAAACCATAAAGACAGCTCCGCAGGGGCGCTTGGACGGGTTTTTTAAAATCGTTCCAAAAGAAAACTCGCCGCCAAATAAGCGAAAGGCTGGGGTAGCTGATAGTAAGAGCAAGAAGACCAAGACTGGAAAAGGGAAAAAGTAAGGCAGTAGAAATGAAAAGGCTCAAGTAAAATAACCATCTGTAAAGAACTATCTTAAAGGTCGCTATCTAAGTAATTCTTTATTTCTAATGCATAACAAAAAAATTTAGATGTATAACCCGTTACCTCTATACTTTCTACTCATTCGGTCGAGCCGCTTTAAGGGCGTCCACTTCCCTCTGTAATGCAGTAAGATCGGCCAACAGATCCGGTACGGTTGCTTCGTCCATCGTAGTGATCTCAATACTCGGAGGTGATGCAGTTGGAACAGCCGACGCTACCAATGGCGGACCAGGCAGAGCTGAAACGGTAGAGCCAGCAGCATTCTTTCTCCTAGAAGGTGGAGGTGGCGGTGGTGGTGGTCTATTCGATTTCTGGGAAGCTTGTGGTATACTAGTGGTTGCTTCGAATGCAGGTGCAGCTGAGTCAGGGTTTGTGATTAGCGTAGGCGAAACCGAAATTGGCCTGCTATTCGATCGCGGCCGCGGAGGAGCAGGCGGATACAATGAAGAGGGTGTGTTGGGTGTAGTGGTCAACAAAGTTTCTGGTTCCGGTGTCGGTGTGTCTGTTGATTCCGATGCCGATGGCTCGCTGGGTGTTACCACCGGTATTATAGCAGGAGGTGGGACAACCGCCTTCCGCGGTTTTGGCGGAGGAGGAGCACGCCGGTGATGTTCGGCATCAAACTGCTTCCTCACAGGCTCGGCGTGTGTTTCGGCCAAGTCGGCGACAGTATGAGAGGTCGCGGTGCTCATGGTGGACACGTTCGGTGCTGGAACCTGTGCTTGTAGGTCGGATAATCCCACGTTCTTAGATGGTACCTCCGACAACTGGGGCTGCGGTAATACGCCAGTCTGTCCAGCGTACTTGAGAGGTGTACTGTTTATGTTTGAAATGTCTGGGAATGCAGTCGGGTTGAAGGCCAGATCTGAATCCGCATATTCGTCGTAGTCGTTGTCGTCGTCGTCTGAACTGGTGTCATACTGAATATTAGGCACAATCTCAATATCATCCATTGCAAATTTTACGCCTCGCTTCGGTTCAGGGGCATGGATTACCGGTGCAGATGCAGATGCATTCATCTGTACTGATCCTTCGCCGGTCAGTAGTAACCGAGTGAAGGCATCGACAGCACTGACGTCCGCAGGCAGAGCTTGTATCGGTGAAGCAGTAGCTTCCAGGCTCTTGCGGGACCCATTATCTGATGATACCCGAGCGCTATCGGCCGATCGCCTGCTTTCTGACGACTGTCGGCCTTCGCTGGATCGTCGCGGAGCAAGTAGCTCACTCTCGGGAAATTGACCCTTCCGGAACGGATTATGCTGATCTGCAGGCATTGAAACTGACGGCGGGTTGCTATTACTTAATGCAGGGTCCGCTGTTGAATGAATTTGAGTGGATTTGGCGCTATCCGAGTCAATAAAGGTCGGGACCGGTGCTGCCGGAGTTAGTAGATGCAGCGGCGGTGGGGGGACGGGAGAGAGCACGACATTACCTTGTTGGAATACCAAGTCTCTGCTCGGTTGGCTACCAGCTTTCAGATGGCCAATAAGACGAACAAAGGCGTAGAACTCCCCTTTGTCAAGCGTGCTCAGGGGACTGTCGAAAACGTCGAAAATCTATTGGTCATCCCCGGTCAGCATCGGCTAGACAGGATTATTTGCCGCCAATTGGCAGCACCAGGCTTACTTACCTGCCACTTTTTTTGCTCAGGCACTCCAAACCTATCCGCAAACTTGAGCATGGCATCCAGAGTCAACGAAAGATGGCCGGCAGGGACCAGTTCGGCGAACCATCTGGGATACATTCTGTACTCGTCCTTGGATAGCGCAGACGTGACAAGATACACCCGCCTGGTATCATCTTCGTCGTCGATGTCGCCACCATAAGACATGGCAAAAACTGTTTTTTTTCTATGCACCCAGAAGCCTTCTGTTTTGCTTGTTTGCTGTTGCTGGCCCTCAGATCACTACTGATATCTGGAGCGCTCTCTCTCTCTCTCCCGATTAATGCGCGTTTTGCCCGCTGACTGCACTGTGTCGTCAATCTCGACAGGCTGGCCCTCGAATGCTCGTCAAGAAATACGAGCGTGTCTGTACCAAAGCAACGTGTCCAACAATCCCGCGCCCAAGACGTGCGTGGCCGTTCCGTGTGGGCTCTTGAACTCGCCAGCAGTGCACTTGCTCACCTTTAGTAACAGGATCTCAAACCCCGTCTCGTTTGCCTGCCAGCGAGCAGGGTACACTGTTTTGCTACCTATTTGCTGCGTACCCACGTGCCAATGAGGGGGCTGAGCCGCGCCAAGGTGCTGGTAGCCTCTGCCACCAGCCCCTCTTCTGCTTACACGCGTACAAATTTCCCAACTCTTCCCACCCGCGAACAGGCAAAGAGCAGGTGGAGGAGACTAGACTGCCCGGTTTGGAAAGTTTTTGTCCGTTGCATAGCAGCTATTGTGTTTGAGCAGATGCGGAAGACCGGTTCGTAATGCTATTGACACTTGGAACCTCGCTGGCCAGCAGGCTTATCAGACGGCAACAGGTGTGGAGTTTGGGTCGCAGTTTGTCGACAGTAGTAGTACCCCGGGGGTCAGGCCAGCACGGTAGCATAAGTCGTCGGAGCAGTCCGTTGCAGATTGCTGGATTGAGACACCCGGCTCAATGCTCGTTCTCGGCGTATTCCAGACTGTGCACACCTTCGTCCCGGCCTTTGCTAGCAGTATGGCAACGCGAGTACTGTCTCGACCGGCGGAGTGGTGGTAGTGGTTTGCGACGGCAAGTCGGACCACGACCGAGCGCGGTGATCTGCCGCAGTTTTTTCAACAGGGCTGGATTCAGAAAGAACAAGGGCCCGATAGATCCGACCTCCGTATTTGCATTTATACCACCTCAGATCAAAATGATTGCCGGCCTGTTCTTGCTGTCGGTTGTGATTGTGTTTGTCGCGTTCCCGGTGCTGCTGCTGTACATGCCGTTGCTGGTTCTCGGCTGGCTGGTTTACCGCAAGCGACAGATCGGCAGGCGAGCACAACAGTTCACAAAATACTGGGAGGCTATGATGGATGAGTCTAGCGTGAATACGTCCAAGTCGCACATGCGAAGCCTGGATGTGGTACAACTCAACGAACTTGTGCAGCAGCGTCTAAAAGCTGCCATCGTGAGTGAAGGTGACGGCGTGTACCGACAGCTTGGACTTGATCCGGCACGCGACCGAGGAAAATTGTTACTCGGTCCCTGCATATCCATTGATCGGGAAACCCGGATACGGAACCGCCACACTGATCTGGTGACCATCATGGCCTACGACATGCTCCGTCGGTCCGGAACCGGAGCGTACAAAGTGGCAGACGTGACCGCGATCATAAAATCAACTGTTGGCGACGAGGGTAGCGAGGATTCATCGCTGAAGATTACGGTTGAGTCTGCAGATGGTGAATGGGTGGTTAGCGGCTTGGCTGATGATGGCCAAGGCTCAACCTCTAGCGATGCCGTGATTGACGTCAAGGCAAGAAACACTCACGACGAATGAAATATCCGCGAGGTCTTATCTCTCTCATGTATTTTGGCACTAGCCATGTCCTTGTATATATTTTGGTAATCTAAAAACACTGAGACTCATATTAGTATTTTTTTCTTTTTTTTACAGTTCGTCCTTCACGTGCTCCTTTGCGGCGGGTTCGGCCACCGGTTCACCGCCAACGATGCTTGATCCGGTTTTGACGCGTCTGGCGAACTCGGCAATTTCGTTGTCATACACGGTCCATTCCGGCAGCTGCCTTCTCGCTCGGGCCAGCTTTGGCTCTTTGGTCAAAGGATTGTTGCACAGGTCAATCGTCTTGGCGGTCTTGAGTGCTTCGTCCGAACACCATGTTTCACACCACAGCCAGTCTTGCGGCAACGAATGTATCGGGATCTGAGCTTGCATGTGGTTTGGCAGGTCCTGGTCTAGGTTGGACAGCGACTGCGGGTCGGCGGATAACGTGTGGTACTGTTGTCGCAGCCGGTCACCGGCAGCAATCTTGCGGAACTGCGCCAAGTCGATCACGTACAATGCACTGATATGGTAAGGGCGTCCACCCAAAAAGTTTTTCCAGTAGCCTTGTTTCCAGAATCGGAATCCCTCCATCTCCGTACGCGAGTCACACATCGGAGTGTACCCGTAAGGAGCGCCCTGCAGATCGACATCAACCAGCTCCTTCATGTCGGCACGCACGATCTGATCTGCGTCGACAAAAATTACCTTGTCCAGGTCGAGCGGGAACATCACGTCCAAGAACAAAATCTTGTACCCCCAAATCATCCGCTGCTTCTCATGCTGTGGTCGAAGCCAATGCGGCCATTTGTAGGTGATGAGCTCGTATTGGAATTTATATTCCTCGGCCATGTAGGGCAGGAATTCCTGGGTCGGTTAGTCTCTCTTGAGCACATCCTCACAAAAATGGCACAATCATACCTTAAAAGAGGGCGACAAAAAGTTTTCAATAAGCCAGAACTTGACGGACTTGTCAGTGTGGCGCATGACACTGAGAAACATAATGTTTAAGAACCGTTCGTAGAGATGGCCACTTGCAACCGAGAAAATATTGATCTCGGCATGTTTTCCCGCCACGTTGACGTTGGAACTGTCACTTTTGGATGCCGACAGCGACGAAAACACCTTTCCGACAGTCTTTTTAACTTTGCCAAATATGCCGTCTACCTTTATCGCATCGCCATATACAGAAACATCTTCGAATCCACTGTTCCTTAAAACTCGAGGAAATAGTGTGACACCGGAAAATTTGGTCACGTACACGTCCATGTTCCCGGTGTCGTCTTCAATTGGAGAAAACCCATGGGGACCAGCAGTGACAAGCTTAAACATTTCCTGCGAGCGTCCGTCGGCAAGACCGAGTTTCCAAACACCCGGTTGGGCCTTGAACTGTATGTACCCTAGATTCGCCATTACGATCGTATCGGCTAGATAACCGCTGGATGATGTTCCCAGCACAAGCTGCAATCCCGCTGGCGCGCTGCCCCGTCGAGACAGGTCGCGAACGTGTCCTTGCACAAGAATGTAATCAAGAACATAGACAGCGTCGACACTGGGATCAACCACCGAAGACAGCAGAATATTATCCAGGTCGTACTTAGACACGTGCGGGGTTACAAGCCAAGAACTCGACACGTCCATGCCAAGGGTAAGCAGCACATCGGTTGGAATTCGGTTGAAACTAATCGCCGGCTCGGTAATACTGCCATCCTCGGCAAATGTTGGTTTAGACTCGACACAGTATTTGTAGAACCGTTTGATCGGCATCTCTTTGAGACCAACCGCCGGATTCATAATCATACGCACGCCAACGCCACTAATCTGTGACAGTGAGCGTAAGATGGGGATCCATTTCTGAGCAAACTGGGTCGCAGGGTTGATGATGGCAACAATCTTGATCGATACGTTTTCGATATCGTCTCCGAAATCGACCCCGGACTGGTCATGGAGAAATTGGTTCATGAAATTGGTACGCTTCGTACCGTCACTAAAATAACCGCCTGAAGCATCCAAGTCGTCAGCGCGAACCGAGATCCAGTCAAGCTGGGCAGCCATGTCGAACTTATTCACGGTCTCATCGGCAGACTCGACCAGAGCAGTGACCTCGTCAGATATCGGTCGAAGACGAACAAGATACTCGTATGCAAGAACACTGATTATATCTTCGGCACTAAGATTATCAGGAGCGTGTACGACCTAGCTAGTTAGTTCCAAATAGCAACGGTTTCCCAACTCTGACTTTCCAACTCACCCGACTGCCAATGAGAAGTGTGGTGACACTGCCGTCAACCCGCAAGAACTGGCGTAGACCAGCCATTGAGTCCCATGCTTTCCGCGCCTCCACATTGTCAGGCATGGCCCAGCCATCTTCTCTAGACGATGCGCCAAACACGGTGCTTAGAGTCGCGAACCCAGGTAGATCGGCGAAATCACCGAGTGCGTCAATGTCGGCAGTCATCATTAGTAGCTCGCGTGGAGATATCTTTGCAAGAGCTCCGGTCGATGATAGATAATAAATTAAAGTGGATAGCGTCGGCTTGTTTTTTTCAAACCCGGGCACATGTAAAAACCTTAATCGGATATTAAACTGAGGTCCAGCATTCTCCAGGAAGAGCAAAGCCTCTCTGAACTGCTTGATTCCCTCAGAAGAGTCGAAGTCGGCAGCTACCAGCGACGATATGTAGGTCGGCTTGTTGTCGTTGTTGTCATCGTCGTTGCCACTCTCGGGGGCTAAGACCACCATCTCTGGGACCGTACGCAATACGTCTTGGTGGTGCTTATGCATGGCAACCAGGTCTAGCAACTCGTGTTGGCTTATATCCTCGGGGAAAATGATTCTGTTTCGAGAAGGCAATGCGTTGTCGATAATGAATTCCTGAATATCAGTCGAATCGGTAATTACTTCATCGTGGACAGCTTTCTGTAGCATCGGCATGTCACTATCGAGCTTGAAAGCGGCAGTTTGCAGCCACGTGCCACCGCTTTCCTTGCGAATCACATAACCGTTGGCAATAACAATAGGATCAGCAAGTGTGATACTTAATCGTCTCATCCATTTCTCAGCCGCAAGAATTTGGTTCTGGACTCCGGTGTTGGCAGCTTCACTTTCGAGCTGATTGCCATCAGGTTTGAGCTTGTAGCTCATTGCGATGTCATTGAAAACTTTCCGGGAAGGCACAGCCTCAACCTGAAACGAGCGGTCCAAATATTGAAACGCAGGCGCCAAACCGTAATTGGAAAACAGATTATAGAAGTACGTGGCATGCTCTCGCTGGCTATCGGTCTCGACAAAAGGTACGAGACCGATACGAACGGTCAGTCCCTGCTGTACAAGAGGAGATATGTGCTTTGTCAAGATATACAGTTCCTCGACTGAGCTCAGGTCAACCGGAATCACGATGGTGTGGATATTTTTTTTAATTTTGTGAAACTGGCCGGGATAGTATGGCTCAAGCAGTGTGCTGACTTTCCGGCTGAATGTCTTGTACCGCGAGTCGTTTTCCAGATCGTTCAACCATAAGACGGCCTGGCCGCCGTCAATAGTATCACGGTAGTCAAACCTCGGTTCCATGCTCACGGCTTCCTTTTTGTCCACGGTGGAACCACTGATGAACTCGGTGGCTTGCTCAGCTGACAAGTTGAGGTTTTGTAAGCTCTGCACTAGGTTCTTTTCCCGCTCGATAATGTCCATGATGGAAAAAATATCGCCGTCGAGTCTTGCTCCGTTGACGTGGATCGCATTCGATCCCAAGCCAACTTTGCTGGCCTCTCGGCCAATCTTGACATTATATCCGACTTCCTCGAGCATGGCGTTTGTGTTTTCCGGTTCTAGCGACGCTATGGAAGATGCGTAGCTAGGGAAATCCTCAAGAATCTTGGCCAGCACGTCAATCAAGTCGCCGTGCGGTTTGCGCTGCAGGACGAATGCCGCCAGTTTAACTGAAAGATTTCCAAGCTCTTTGGCAGTCAACGGTTGGATGTTTTTGTCATCAACTGACTCAAATAAACTATCCAGCGCATTGCTTTCTGTAGCCGGCACGGTCTGGTCTGGTTCGGACCCCGAGTCCGCGGCAGGACTGTCGTCCAGGGACTCTTGGTCGCGGTCATCGATGACAATGTAATCGGTTCGTTTCAACGACAGCTCCACTCCGTATCCGCTCAGACTCTGCTGTCTCAACGGCACTTCTGGAGTGTCTGGGTCGGATGGTGCCGAGGGTTTGTATCGGACGATGTATCGCAGCTTGCCCTGGTCAGCTTCGGCAAGCAACGCATTGTGAAACGTCAGAAAGCGAGGATCCGCCACATCACTATACAAGATCGCAACCGGAGCTTCGCCCGGCTTGGCTGTGGATGTGGTGTATTCTTTGTCGAATGGCAGGATGTCCACATGCTCAAGCTTTGACGGGGTTTGAATAGCGTATACACTGAGCGGATCGCAAGTGATTTCTCCGTTGAACCAAAGCCAGGTTTGGTCGGCGCATTGTCCAAGGTCGTCGCCATGGCGAGCTAGCACGGTCGCGTTGTAGTACTGGTAGTATGCCTGGACCCGGGGAGCCGACGTGCGCAGGCTGAGCTTGTAGTCGATCCAGTCGATCGCGCGGGACGGTTTGGTTAGAAATGACTCGGCATAGCAGAACGAGAGCGCGTGCTCGTACAACGATTGGTGGGTAATACGGTCATCGCCACCGTGTGAATATTCAGTAAGGTATCTCAGCAGAGGGTAGTAAGCGTCGGGAATGTCTTCGGCGATGGTTTCCCTAGAAGCACATTGCATCAGAAACGGGTTTCGTTTTCTAGCTTTTGGCGCAGGCACCCGAGCAATTGCACTTACACCAGCTCCAGCATGTACGGCGATCGATCGGTCCATGGCGCGTTCAGACTCAATTGAATGCTCGGGGTCGCAGCCGAGGCAAGCGATGATGCCACGGTAGCCACCAGCAGCATCAACAGCGTGGGCATGACCATGACAGCGGATCTGGCAGTCTGAGAAGCTGCGAGTGCTTTTTTAGCGGATATTCGACCTAACGGTCTTGACGTCTCGTTTCTGAGCAAAGTTCGCCCCGATGAAAGTCGAAATCACTCAACCGTGGAACGTTGATGGCTGTCGAAACATAAACGTTGCTAGCAAAAGCTCTCGTCGAGATTCGCTGGCCCCGATACTGACAATAATAAAATCAGGGGCGACGACGACATTTTGCCAACCCAACTGCTACCGCTCTCTCTACTCTACTGTACACTAAACCCAACAACCACGGGTCCGTCTCGGAGCTGGCCTCGGTCAGTCACCAGGCTTCTGAGCAGAAACGACGCAAACCGCTCACTGCAGGGCCACAAAAGCTGTTGCTGGCACGTCATGGCGTCTGCGGTAACGACGTGTCCTGACCGACGACGGTCGCTCACTGACAAGTCAGGGCCGGGTAAAGTACTAGTGGGCGGCCGGTATGTCTGGATCCACTGGGTCGCCAGCAAGTGCCCGCGGTAGTCAATGCACCGACAAGTCGTAGTCCAGGTCTATTCGTGTCCAGTGGAACCGTAGAATGTCCATAGACGCCCAGCATTGTAGACGTCCAGCTCGTGGTGATGGAAAAACGCGGGCCAGAGAGCTGCAGCATCGAAAACCCGCGCGCGCACTGGGGATTTCAGTTTCTTGCGTCCGTCCCGGTCGTCCCCTTCGCAGGATCCTGAAAGCAAACCACCATCCCACTACGATCGTTTTTCTGCACCGCTTTCCGCTTCCGACACCCACGATTGAGATCGACCGGTCGTTTGGCGCTGAAGGGACGAGTTGCGGGTCCTATTTTGAGATTGACCCCCGTTTTACCTTCTTGATTGATACCGTTGGCCTCCCATCATGCAGATGCTCACAAAGGTGCGTAATTTTTCGTCTCCTCCGCCGGTGGTCGCTCGCTGGCTTGCCGCTGGAGAGTCGGGCCGTGTTTCCTGCTGCGATTCAGATCGCGCTTTATTTGTCTACGGAAACGATTGTTGTTGTTTGGAGGAATTGATGGTGTCTGCGTGGATAATCAAATGCTGCTGCTGCTGCTGCTGCTTCGTCAAGCATGCCTGCGCCAGTCAGAACCAGAGTTCGCCCCCTATCAAAAACACAGCAGTTGTTTCTCTGATAAAGAAACTCGGTTTTACTTTGATACGTATACTGATCATTCTAGTTCGAGTCAAAATCGTCTCGCGCAAAGGGCGTTGCATTCCATCCGAAGAGGTATGTTTTGTTCCAGAGCAAAGCTCAACGCGTCTCGGGTCCCCCCCAGTTCTAGTCTAACCTACCCCACCTCCAGGCCATGGATTCTCGTATCCCTCCACTCTTCAACAATCCAGCTTTGGGATTATCGCATGGGCACACTGATTGATCGTTTTGAGGAACACGACGGACCCGTCCGCGGCGTTGACTTTCACAAGACCCAGCCGCTGTTTGTGTCAGGCGGTGATGACTACAAGATCAAGGTGTGGTCGTTGCAGACCCGCAGGTGTCTGTTCACCCTGACCGGCCACCTTGACTACATCAGAACGGTATTTTTCCACAACGAGCTGCCGTGGATCATCTCCGCGTCTGACGACCAAACCATCAGAATCTGGAACTGGCAGAACCGGTCCCAGCTGGCGTGTCTGACGGGCCACAATCACTACGTGATGTGCGCTCAGTTCCATCCCAAGGACGACTTGATCGTGTCTGCGTCGCTGGACCAGACCGTCCGGGTTTGGGACATCTCGGGCCTGCGCAAGAAGCACTCGGCGCCGACGTCGATGGCGTTCGAGGACCAGATCTCCCGGGTGAACGCCAACCAGGGCGACATGTTTGGCAACACCGACGCGGTGGTCAAGTACGTGCTCGAGGGCCATGACCGCGGCGTGAACTGGGTCGAGTTCCACCCGACAATGCCGCTGATTCTGTCGTCCTCCGACGACCGGATGGTCAAGCTGTGGCGCATGAGCGAGACCAAAGCCTGGGAAGTCGACACGTGCCGCGGCCATTTCAACAATGTGACGTGCTGCTTGTTCCACCCCCACCAGGACTTGATCATCTCCGTTGGCGAGGACAAGACGATCCGCACCTGGGACCTTAACAAGCGCACCAGCGTGCAGAGCTTCCGCCGCGAGTCGGACCGGTTTTGGATCATTGCTGCTCATCCCGAGATCAACCTGTTTGCTGCCGGTCACGACAGCGGTGTGATGGTGTTCAAGCTTGAGCGCGAGCGGCCTGCCAGCTCGGTATACCAGAACGTTCTGTTTTACATCAACAAGGAAAAACAGGTCCGGGCGTACGACTTTACAAAGAACTCGGAGTCCCTGCCGCTGCTGTCGCTGAAGAAGCTTGGCAGCCCGTGGACGCCACCCCGCGGGTTGTCTTACAACCCTGCCGAACGGGCCATTCTCGTCACGTCGCCGACCGAGAACGGCATCTACGAGCTGATTCGCTTGCCGCGGGATGCCACCGGAGCCGCCGAGCCCAACGACACCAAGCGCGGCGCCGGCAGCTCGGCGGTGTTCATTGCCCGCAACCGGTTCGCGGTCTTCACCAAGGGCTCGCAGTCGATTGAGGTCAAGGACCTGAACAACGCCACCACGAAGACGATCAAGGCGCCGATCGCCATCAACGACATTCACTACGGCGGCACCGGCTGCTTGCTGCTGTTCGGCCAGGCCTCGGTGCTGTTGTACGACATTCACCAGAACAAGACCCTGGCCGAGCTTGCCGCCAGCGGTGTCAAGTATGCCGCCTGGTCCACCGACGGCTTGCATGTGGCTCTGCTGGGCAAGCACACCATCACCGTCGCCACCAAGGGTTTGGAAACCGTGTGCTCGCTGCACGAGACGATACGGATCAAGAGCGCCACCTGGGACGACTCCGGGGTACTGATCTACTCGACATTGAACCATATCAAGTACACGCTTCTGAACGGCGACAGCGGCACCATCCGGACGCTGGAGTCGACGTTGTACCTGGCCAAGATCAAGGGCCCGATCGTGTACTGCCTTGACCGCAGCGGCAAGGTGCTCAAGCTGACGATTGACCCCACCGAGTTCAGATTCAAGCGCGCGTTGGTCAACAAGAACTACGAGGAGATGTTGCGGATAATCAAGACGTCTAACCTGGTGGGTCAGAGTATCATCTCTTACTTGCAAAAGAAGGGATTTCCTGAGGTACGTAGACTAGTATTATGGGGAGGATACGGGCGGTTTGCTAACTTATGTTAGATTGCATTGCAGTTTGTTCAGGATCCGCAGACTCGGTTCGATCTTGCGATCGAGTGCGGCAAGCTTGAGGTTGCCCTCGACATGGCCAAGGAGCTTGACCGGGCCAAGTTGTGGGAGACGCTGGCGACCGAGGCCCTGGGCCAGGGCAATCACGAGATTGTCGAGCTGGCGTACCAGAAGCTGCGCAACTTTGACAAGCTGTCGTTCCTGTATCTGATCACCGGCGACGTCAGCAAGCAGCAGCGGATGTCGAAAATTGCTGACCATCGGGGCGACTACAAGGCCAAGTTCCAGTCGTCGCTGTTTCTGTCGAACGTGGAGGAGCGGATCCAGATCCTGCGCGAGGTGGACATGGACGCGCTTGCGTACACGACCGCCAAGGCCAACGGTCTGGACGAGCTTGCCCAGGAGATCCTGGAGGCGGCGGGAATTGCCGAGGAGGACGTGAAGCTGCCGAAGCTGGACCAGCCGTTGACAGCGCCGACGGTGATCACCGAGACGTTCAAGTCGAACGCGCCGTTGAAGCCCAAGGAACCGACGTTTTTCGAGAAGGTGTTACTGGGTCAGGTCGAGAACCTGTCGCTTGACGACAAGGCTGGGGAGACCACGACTAAGGATTCGACTGGATTTGGTGGGTTTGACGACGGAGAAGAAGATGATGAGTTCGCGCCGAGAGATGGCGACGATGAGACGGAGGAAGACGGCGGCGGGTGGGACATTGACGAGGAGTTGCTGGATGTGGATGATGTCGAAGCCGGGGATGGTAGCGGCGGCATTAGTGGTGGCGCCGGGGACGTGGCGGCAGGGTCGAGCGGCACGTCCGAGGCGGAACTTTGGGTCGGCAACTCGGGTTTGGCGGCCGATCACGTTGCCGCCGGGTCGTTCGAGTCGGCGATGCAGCTGCTGAACCGCCAGGTGGGAATTGTCAACTTTGAGCCCCTCAAGACCCGGTTCTTGGAAGTGTACCAGGGCTCGAAGGTGTACCTCCCCGGCAACGAGGGGTTGCCGGCGATGACCACGTACGTGCGGCGGACCAAGGACGAGACCGACCGGCGCAAGGTGTTGCCGGTGGTAGCGCGGTCGCTGTCGCAGATCACCGCCACGAGCCTGCAGGACGCGTACCGGCTCGTGCGCACGAACAAGCTCGAGGACGCGGTGGCGACGTTCCGGCAGATCCTGTACGACGTGGTGGTGTCGTCAGTGAGCAGTGCCGCCGAGGCCGACGAGGCGGCCCAACTGGTGGAGATCGCCCGGGAGTACATCATTGGGCTGTCGATCGAGATCGAGCGACGCGGGTTGCCGGAGACGGAGGTGAAGCGCAACCTCGAGCTGGCGGCGTACTTCACCAAGGCCAAGCTGCAGTCGGTGCACGTGCACAACGCGGTGCAGGTGGCGATGACCCAGGCGTTCAAGCACAAGAACTACGTGTGGGCGTCCCGGTTCGCGAGCCAGTACATTGACCTGCTGAAGAACGGTGGCGCCAAGGCAGAGCAGGCCAAGCGCGTCAAGGCCAAAGCCGACGCGCTGGCGGCCAGCGACGGCGGCGAGGCGGTGAAGATCGATTTTGACCAGTACGCCGAGTTTGATATCTGCGCTGGCACCCACACGCCGATCTACGCCGGCCAGCCGTTCGTGGTCGATCCGTTGACAAAGGCGAAGTACTTGCCTGAGTTCAAGGGCAAGCTTTGTAAGGTGTCGTTGATCTCTGCTGTCGGTGCGCCGGCTTCGGGTCTGCGATTAATGTAGACAGAAAGAAACGAAAGAAGAAAAGAGAAGAAAAGAAAAAGAAAAAAAATTCATTTATTCATATTTGACTTTTTGTTATTGTTGTTGTTGTTGTTGTTATTAGTCCATAGTATAAGTCCTAAATGTTATTATTCATATCTCAGTGTCTGCGATCTCTGCTTCGGGTCTGCGATTAATGTAGACAGAAAGAAAGGAAAAAGAAGGAAAGAGAAAAAAGGAAAGAGAAGAGGAAGTCATCTAAGTCTTGTTTTAGTATTCGTACTTGACTTGTTGCTGCTGTTGTTGTGTTTATTTATTCTAGCGAGCCATATCTCCAAGCGAGCTTAACTTCTAACCCTTCGACTACATAACCTCGGCAACATCCACAATAAGCTCTCAACAACCATCAAGTCGAGCTCAGATCGAAGAGAATATCCAAAAGGCCGTCTCGGCAATCCGATCAAAATAGTTCAAGTCGACTAGCAGTGCTGCACGTCACTTCAAAGTGTCGAGTGACTGTTGGCTACAGGTTGGCGGGAAGGAAAACGCGCTCTGAAGCTCACGAAACTGAACAGAATCTTTCAAACGCGGAAGAGAATGCGTTAGCAGAACGGATTACACGTCGTTCTGCTACCGGGTGCTCTGTCACTCCTGCATTGATCAAGGAAATGGCTGAGGAGATTCGGTCGCGACGGGTTCAACCCGCATCTTCGCAAACCACTGTTCAGTCAAAGCCCATAGGATACAAATGGCTCTATAGATTCATAGAAAGACATCCGCAATTAAAGAAACTTATTCAAGGCAATCGCAGTCTGCACGCCATAAACAAGCCACTAATGCAGACATTACCGCCTGGTTTGACACATTCAAAGCCCGTACAGAACAGTGAAAGTATAAGCTCTGTGATCTCTATGACATGTATCAGACCTGGTTTGATTTTGAAGAGACTCAATCTGCGCGTGTAATTGCTGATTCTACCCTGACAGCTGGAAACCCGGAGTGGATCACTGTGATTGAATGTATTGATGGCGATGGGGGTGCAATGCCACCAATGGTTATATGCAAGGTCAACAACACTAGCCCAGGCTGGATTGCACATGAAGCCACTCGGCTGCAGATGATCACGGACTTGAGTGGTTGCGTAACGTATTCGAGCCTGAATCGCGTAAAAAGGCAGGAAATCGACTAAGATTATTGATTATGGGTGGCTATTCTTGTCATGTCACTGGCGAAATGGTTGCGTTTTGTGTTGACAACAGTATCGACGTTCTTGATTTACCTCCTATTTGCTCTCATATTCTCCAGCCATTCGATAATGAGGTTTATAGGCCTCTTACCGATTGCTCTACCGGAGCAAGAGACCCCCGCATCCAGGGCTCCCACTGGTTTAAAATCTTTCAAGATGCTCGAGCGAAGTGTCTTACGTCTCGGAATATCAAAAGTGGTTGGAAGGCTGCAGGTTTAATCCCGTTTAAACCTGAAAGCGTAGTGGCTGGACTTCAACTTCAATCTGTCGAACCACTTCGTACGCCTCCAACCCCGGCTGAGATTAGGAGTCTTGACTTCTTAGTCCTTGAAAATGCTCCTCTAGATGGAAACGAACTAAGGCGTGCAAAATCGATATTTAATTCATATTTGGCGAGTAATTATTCTCCCGACTCACCATTTCGGCGTTATGGCAACGGAATCACTAGGCTGGTTGAAAGTCAGTATGCCGCGACGAGCATTCTTCGCAGACCGGTGAAGCAAAAGCGGTTGTTGCAGCAGATGGAGGAGACAAAGGAGAGAGAGGAGAGAACGACAAAGGGCAAGACGATCAGACTGCGTGGCGAATTTGTGCTGGGCAATTTTCGAGAATCGTACGCAAAGTAGAGAAGACGATAGAGAGAAACCCACGTGGAAGGCCACGCAAGCTCGCAATAAAGGTACAGGCTGATCTTGAAGAGATAGAAATTCGGGCAACTCAGAGTCTGTATCAGAAGACTGTGTGGCACGGAGGACCAGATCAAGGAGAGTATAATGAACAAGCGTTTCCCATTCATGGCTCGCCTTCCTCCATAACTTACGTTACCATATTTGATTCGGGTCGTGTTTGTGGTAGCCGTTTTCGTCTAGTTGATTCATGTAGACTGTTCTTGTTGTTGTGTTGGTCGAGTGTATTGATATTTGGATTTGATAGTTGTGTAGTTCAGTAGTCAGTCAGATGAAATGGGTTATTATAGTATATTAAATCAAAAAGTAATAGTAGACTGGACATGCGTTTGCACAAGCTTACTCGAACGAACCATCGACACGACTTCGGCCGATGCACTCGACCTTGAATCCGATGTTCTCAAGCTTCTTCTGGTCGAGAATCAATCTGCCGTCAAAGATGAACGCCGGCTTCTTGACCGACGCGTAGATCTTCTCGTAGTCAAGCTGGGTGTCCTTGAACTCGTCCCACTCCGTGAGCACGATGATGGCGTCGGCGTTCTCGCAGGCGGCGTAGGCCGACGACTCGATCGTGACCTGCTTCTTCAGCGCCGCCACGTCGTCAACCACGCCGGGTTCGGCCAGGTCCATCCAGATCTGGCTTTCCTCGACCTTGGGGTCGTACAGCGCGATCTTGGCCTGCTCCTGGCGGAAATACTTGATCAGGGTGATAGCAGCCGACTCACGGGTGTCACCGGTGTCCTTCTTGAACGCAAACCCGAGCACCGCCAACCGCTTGTTGGTCAGGGTGTTGAACAGCGATGAGATGATGCGCTGGGTGAACCGGCGCTTCTGGTGCTCGTTCATCTCCACCACCTGGCGCCAGTAAGCGGCGACCTCAGGCAGGTGCAGCGTCTCGGACAGGTACACAAGGTTGAGGATATCCTTCTGGAAGCAGGAGCCGCCGAAGCCGACCGAGGCTTTCAAGAATTTGGGTCCAATGCGGCTGTCGAGGCCGACCGCGTACGAGACCTCGTCAACGTCGGCGCCGGTGGCCTCGCAGATGGCGGAGAGCGCGTTGATGGACGAGATACGCTGAGCAAGCAGAGCGTTAGCGGCAAGCTTGGACAGCTCTGACGACCACAGGTTGGTGGTGATGACCTGCTTGCGCGGGACCCAGTGGGCGTAGACGTCGGCCAGCGAGGCCGCCGCGGACCGACCCGAGGGCGTGTCCAGCGACCCGATCAGCACACGGTCGGGCGCGAACAGATCCCGGATGGCAGTACCCTCCGCGAGAAACTCCGGGTTCGACAGGATGTCGAACTTGCAGCCGGGCTTTCCATTGGCGTCGAGGATCTTGCGCATGGACGACGCGGTGCGGCACGGCACGGTCGACTTCTCGACCACGATCTTGTCCGAGGTGGCAACCTTAGCGATGTGCCGGGTGGCAGACTCGACGTAGCCGAGATCAGCAGCGTAGCCGGCGCCGACACCGTTCTTCTTCGTCGGCGTGTTCACCGACACGAAGATCAGGTCGGCCTCGGCGATGGCGGTGTCGACATCGGTCGAGAAGAACAGGTTCTTGCCGCGAACGGCCTTGACAACCTCCTCGAGACCGGGCTCGTAGATTGGCAGGTCGTCAGAGTTCCAGGCGTCGATCCGGGCCTGGTTGAGATCAACGATGGTGACCGTCACTGACGGCGACTTGTAGGCAATCACGGCACACGTCGGGCCACCTAGATTGTTAGATATCACAAAGCAGCACGTCAATTGACGATAATTGTGAAGCAGCGCACGTCAATCGTATTGATTGACCCACACCGGTGGGCACTGCACATACCGACATAGCCAGCGCCAATGCAGCAGATCTTCTTGACCTCCTTGGGAGTCACGACGGCAGACATTATAAATTAGGACAGTAAATGGGATTTGATTGAGCAGCGAGCAAGTGCAAGCGAGAGCGAATGAACACAAATGAGTTCAGCACCGGCAACCGATTAGCAGATGTGGAAAATAATAAAAAAAAAAAAAAAGACCAGAAGAGCAGAGGGAAACACGAAAGGAAAAACAGCGGTAGAAAAAGGGCCGACGCGACTGGGACGCAGCCCCGGACGGGTGACCCCAGAATAAGCCGGGGGCTGGCGCAGCGCTGCTGCAGCCATTTCCTTCATTCCACCACGGCTCATCAGCCATCAATCTGCCGAAGGCACCAGGCACGGCATTAGCTCTGCCAGCCAAACTGTCGGCAGCAGTGTTTAGACATAAGTAATGACCGTCACGTAGACCAGCAACCGGAGAAACATCTCTTTGCCACACATCTCCGCTACATCTCTCTTGCCACATCTCTGCATCCTCATCTATCTACCTGCTTTCATCTCGTCTTCGATGTCACTATCGCCGCGCAACACGGCGCTGCTGCTGCTTTGCTGCTGCTGCTGCTTGCTGCTGCTGCATTTGGCACGCACGCCACCCAGCACCGCTTGGGCGAGCACGAGTATCCCAGAGTTTCGACCGCCAATCAGTACAGATGCGGTGCATTTTGACTCTTTGGTCACCGTTAGTTTCATCCCGCCCATCTCTGCAATTGGCTCTAGTCGTCTTAATCCGTCGTTTGTCTGGCCTCGCCTCGCCTCGGTTCCGGCGGCGGTGCGGCGTGACGCCTTTCGCTCTTTCACTACCACTGCAAACTCTCACTGCAAGATTATCGTCCGTAGTTTTTATCAGCGGTGCGATTGCGGTGTGCTATTTATCTCGCCTTGCGTGCCATATGCTGCTTGTGCGGCATGGTCGCCAATAACTCAACAACGCCTTGTCCCTTGCCTATTCCTCTTCTTCCTTCTCCTGCTGCTGATAATGATAACTTCTTCTCTCTGCCTGATAGCAGCAGCAGCAGCAGCAGCTGCTGCTGCTGCTGCCATCAGATTGCTACGAACCCCTGCCTGCTGCGTGATGGTGCATCACGTGACTGTTGTTGGCGATTTGTAAAAGGTTTCGTGCTGGAGGCAATAATACCATTCGGTCGGGTTGGTTTGATAACCTCAAATTTCGACAAGCGCTCTGTACTTGAGAACTCTCTGCATTCAATTGGCTTGAATGAATAAATTCACGCGCTGCTGATCACGTCTTGAATCTCCTTGTTTGCTAGCTTTTTTTTTTTGTGAGCTGTAAGGGGTTCGTAGCGGGCTGGATAACAGACGCACTGATAAGAGCGCCTTTTTGTTTAATTGCAATGTCGGTTCGACTTTGTAGGATATATAGTTGATTGGTGTATTGATTAAACTATTGACTCAAAGCCGTGCAAGGTCTTCCAACCCATACGAGCCATGCGCTCTGGACTTGCAAGTGCCCTGAACCCCTGAACCCGGATCATGTAAGGGGCCCGTACCAGCGGGAGGAGCTAACTGGCGGATTTAGCCACGTGGGAGCAGGAAGTGCCAGATTTGATTGCACGTCGTAAGCGGATGTTTTATGGTATCGATCGTCATATAGCGATGCTTTAGACATAATGACTTTTGGGTATCATACCGCTGGGGTCAGTGCTGGGGTCAGTGCTGGGTTTTCGGGCGGCTATGGCCGCCTAAGCTTCGTGAAAGCCATATCGCGGGCGACGTTCAATTTATGACATTTTGACTAATTGAAGCGTGTCAAAGTCAAACTCATACCTGCAGCCACCGTTCACTAGTTTTCCCAATTCCGAGTATGGTCTAAGCTGATCTTGCCGCTTGCTGGTGTTCTGATAAAGCTCTTGAATCCTTACTGACCTCGCAAGGTCACCAGTGAGAAGATAATGCAGG
The DNA here is from genome assembly GCA_030580395.1 of Myxozyma nipponensis. Taxonomy (NCBI): domain Eukaryota; kingdom Fungi; phylum Ascomycota; class Lipomycetes; order Lipomycetales; family Lipomycetaceae; genus Myxozyma; species Myxozyma nipponensis. The sequence goes on from JAKTSU010000007.1 coordinate 192,762, forward strand.
TGTGCACGGAAAATGACATGCCATGCATAGGGTATGTCATTGAAAAGATCGATGAACTGCAGATTGATCAGACGACCGTTTTGAGGTATCGTCGCCTGATTTGAAATCATAGTTTTATTGAAAGCCCCCCACCCTCTGCTCTGTTCGTCCTTGATGGTTAATAGCCTTGGTGGTGTTCCGGGCTGTGACGGCAGGGTTGGCAAAGCACGCATGGCAGATTTCCAAATTTTATCACAGCTATAACTTGATGATATATAGCCGAGATTGGGCAAGGATTCTCAGTAACAGATCCGTTGTATCAGGTTTGGCATTGACCAAGTCACATCGAAACACCTTCAACGAGTTACGGCACGGCAGACGCGCGATGGAACGCAAGAACGAGTCCGAAGGACGATCTTCGGTAACAATAACGAGGTCTTGAAGCTTTGGAGTACTCTCCAAGAACTCTAGAAGTACCGAGAAGGAGAAGTGTAGGTATCCTAGCTCAAGCCGAACAAGGTTTGGTAATGCATCTGTCATGTATCGAAACGAAGCGTCACAAATCCATGTACTGGTGTTGATAGACAGACGGTTGAGAGCCCTAAGTTGAGGGGCATGTTGCATCTGAAGGCCGTCGTCGTCAACGAAAGCTCCAATATTCGTTTCGGTCGAAGTGCATAAGCTCAAATTCAGCTCCTTAAGTTTACGGCACTTGTTCAGAGCATATGCAAATTCAGGAGTATCATCAAGTTCGATACGCATATGGGTGATCTCTGAAATCGTAAGTGTGCCCCTGATGGCCGCGAGCAAACGATGTTAGATCAATCATCGCAACGTCCGGGCAATACTGCAATCGAAGTGAAGTCAGACCCGTGCCCGCTTTTACTAGTGCTCTGATTACGCGCTTGATTTTGAATTGCGTTTTGCCAATGGTAAGACGTTTTAGACCTTTGTTGTTTTCGATCAACAAACTCGTGATCAAATCGTTATCGGTGGTGATCGATGTCAAGTTGTGGAAGTATTCTGCACCCTGCATCTTTCTGTTCGGACCTCCAATGGAACATACATCTATCTCGCGCACGTATGGAGCAATAGCTTTAATTGCACCATGCACGAGCCGATCTGGTGTTTGTTCTAGAAACGATTCTAGCTCCAGTGTCGACCAGAACCGAGCATTCAGGCAGCGCGATCTCCATGTTTGGGAAACCTCAAATTAGCTCGGTTGTGTTCGAGAATGCAAATTACTTACATGCAAACAACACACGCGGTCTTTAGTATCAAGATACAAAAAGATAAAGAGGATTAGCTCTGCTGTAGCACTTTTGTTGGATCCATGTCGTCGTGGTAGAGAGCACTGGGCAGAGCGGCACTCGGTGGGTCGTATGTTTGACCGGAAAACTGGAAAAGGCCCTTGCATGGTAGAATCTTTATATAGATCGGCGACAGCAGGCGATGCTGTGTATGCTGGTACTACACTATAGTGTCTGTAGCACGCATGCACACTCCGGTTTCAGTAGCAAGCACCTGTCTTCCATAACGTAAGCTAACAGTGCACGATCTGGACCATAGTACGACTACAATACAATACAGCTACGCGAAGTACTGCCGGACGTTTGTTACAAACAATTGGTAGCGCTAAAGCGCTTCGATGATCATAGTCATTTGCCAGTATAAAAGCCTTGCTTGGTCGACCGACAACCGCCCTCATGACCTAATTTCTTACTAATCCAACTCCACCCTGGCCCCCTAATCCACCTGACCCTGACCCTTTGGTTACCCTCCCTGATTTTAGCTATCTAAATTTAGGTCCGCGGCAAAAAGAACTGCTGATCAAATCAGGCCAGGCCAGGGATAGGGTACTACTATTCAATGGCTGAGGGAAAAAAAAGTAATCAACCACACGACAGGCAAACAACAAGCAAAGAGTAAACATCGAAAGAATCCCACCCCGGGCTGTCTGCATCGTTCGCCTTTTGTCCACCAGCAATCGCAATCCGCCTTTCGTTTTTAGAGTGTTGTTATCGCATATAATCACGCTAAGGTATTTTTCTTGGCGGTTTGATCTCTTCACAATCGTTTCTGCCCCCTGCCCCCCGCAATCGTTGCTCGCTTTCAAACGTCGTCGACCCATTCCTACCACATTCTCGCCGTACCGAACATCCATCTATTCACAATGCACGCCAAGTTCGTTCTCTCTCTTGCCGCTGTGGTCTCATCCATGGCTGGCCTTGCTGCTGCCACCCCTCCTGTACGTTTTCTTTTCGTTCCAATTCTTGTTCTGTCGTCAATGTCTTTTGTTGATCCCCCGGTGGGTGATCTTCGTGGTTTGTTGTGGACTCAGCGCGCCGGCGCGAGCCCATTACCGACAGATGCAGAACCAGACCCAGACCCAGACGACCAATACTAACTACTTTTGTAGGCCTGTTTGTTGGCATGTATCAACTCGGTTCAGCAGTCGTCCAGCTGCGACTCGGTTGCGTCCATCTCATGCCTGTGCAAGTCTGAGGCCTCGGCCATGAAGTCGTGCCTGTCATCGACCTGCCCCGACGGCGATGCCTCCACCGCTTACTCTTCGTTTGTGTCGAGCTGCTCGGAGTTTGATGTCACCGTCTCGGCTTCGTCGTCTTCCTCAGTTGCTTCTTCCACCAAGGCTTCTTCCACCAAGGCGTCGTCTACCGTCGCCTCCACTTCTTCCACCGAGGCGTCATCCACCGTGGCGTCGTCTACCGTGGCTTCCACTTCCACCGAGGCTTCCACTTCCACCGAGGCTTCCACTTCTTCCTCCACCTCTTCCACTTCTTCCTCCACCTCTTCCACTTCTTCCTCCACCTCTTCCACCATCTCTTCCTCCACCGAAGCTTCCACCTCTTCCTCCACCGAAGCTTCCACTTCTTCCTCATCTACTACGTCAATCGTTTCCACTTCCTCGACTTCAGCCGCTCCTTCGACCTCAGTTGCACCCACCACTTCCTCGATTTCGACTTCTTCTACCTTAGGTACTACCTCCTCCTCCTCTTCCTCCTCCTCTTCCTCTGCCACCAGCTCCTCCACCTTCTCTTCCTCTTCCATCATCACCCCCCCCTCCTCCACCATTGCCAGCACCACTTCTTTCTCTTCCTCCTCCTCCTCCTCCTCCATCATCACCATCATTACCACTCCCCTCTACTCTGGCAATGGCATGTTCCCTCTTCCCCTTCCCCCTATTCACAATGCACATCAATGTTGTCGTTAATGTTGAACTACTTACTAACATTATTTAGCTACGTCGACCACCAGCGCTTTTGTTAACACGACCGTGTCGGCGACCTCGACCTCGGCCGCGCCCGCTCAGGTCACAACCAATGCCGGATCCAAGCTAGTGGCATCGTTGTCTGCCGGCTCGGTTGCGGTTCTGCTCGCTGCCTTGATGGCGTAAGCCATGCTACTCCATCTTTTCGTGTATAATAATATTTGGTTTGCAAACATCGCCGTCGTCGATGTTGATACTAGAGCATTTCCGAGCTCCCTTGTTCGTTTCCTTTAGTTTTGCTTTATTTATGTTTTCTAAGTTATAGAAAAAAAAGACTGTGGTCAAAATGGAAGTTGATTTATATACCGGTTCATTAAATACATTATAAATAGCTAATCGGGTACTTATGAATAGCATGGCTATAAGTGTTCGTAGGAATTGATCGTAGGTATGACCAATCGAGCTGATTAATCGAGTTATGATTAATGAACAATTGTGAGCTGATCATAGGTGATCTTAGATCATACTTAGGTTGACCTATAATTAATTGAGATTAATTGAACAGTTATGAATTGATCAGGGTGATCATAGAATTGACAAACTCATGCACTATTAAAACTAGATACTAGTCAAAAAAAAACACGACTGTTGAAGTAACAAAAAAAATGAAATCAGAAATATAGAGAAGAGGCAGTAAAAGAACGACTCATTTTAACAAAGTGAGTGAGTGACTATACAACATATATAAAGATGAAACATATAGGAGTGAAAGAGCACTTGGCTTAATCGTAGAACTTGCGGGATGGGTTCTCACCAAAGATGGAGTATCTGATAGCAGGCAAGGCCTCCTCGTTAAGCAACTGCAGACGTTCCTCCAATGTGTTGTTGACAATGATCTTGCCTGCGGAACCCTGGACGACGACACCGCCGGCGGACTCAGCCGGCAGCGGGTCGGCCTTGTTGATCGTGATCGCAATCTCGAACCCGGCCGTGGCTTTGAACTCCTCAGCAGCAGCGGCCTGCGCCTTCTCGACCAGGTCGTAGTCGGCCTCGCGGGCGGACACCTTGACGGCCTTCTCGTAGAGCACGAACGCACCCTCGAGAATAAGGTCCTTGAGCAGGCTGCAGTACTTGTCCTTATCGTCCGACACGTGCTTGAGTTCAGCGGTGGCCTGCTCAAACACCTCATCCAGCACCGCCTGGCGCGCCGACAGCACCCGCAGACGGGTCTTGTTGGTGATGTTGGACTTTGTAATCTGCTGCGCCAACGACGCCTGCTTGGTCTTGCGTTCGTACACCTGGTCGATCGTGGTGGTCTCCGATCGAACCAGCTTCGCCTTCTCTATCGCAAACTCTTCATCGGCCTTTAAGTTAACATCTCAACCCATCCCATTCTCTACCCTGGGCTTCATCGACTCACCTTAATCTGGATTTCACGGGCCTTCTCCAGTGCCTCTTGCTTGATAAACTGCACAAGCTTCTTGAGCTCGGTATCGACCTGCACCACAATTAATCTTCAATCACTTCTTCCTTCATCAACTTTCTTCTCTGGCCCCCGGCCCATCAATTGAGTTGTCCAACCATGCTGTCGTCGAACTGATTGTCGCCTACTCAAGGCCTCGACCGCCCACACTCAATTTACCAACCCATGCCACCAGAGAAGAAACGAAGAACAATGAACCAAGCAACAAACTAGCTTACCTGGTCGTCAGTAAGAGGAGCAGACATTGTGTGTGATATGACTGGAATAAGATGCACAAGTTCGAACGTAAAGTCCAGCAGAAAAAAACGACCGGAAACTAAAACTCGGTCCCACGCTCGCCCTCCTCACTCACTCTCTCACTACTTTCGACTTTCCGCTTTTTCTCAATAGACTGATAACAGGGACCCTAGCCCCCGGGGGGGCCACGACCTTTAAAAATCTAGCCCTAACCCAAGATGGCCCTAACCCCCAGTTACACCTAACCCCGTTAGCGACCACCCCCCCCCCCTTACCCTAAACGGGCATATCCGTCACAACCAGATGTCGCGTTTATGCCGCCAGGAGGCAGCAGCAACAGTTGGCTCGAGATTTCGATTGTCCGTCCTCAATCACTTTTAGCGGCTCGTGAAAAGTATCTTCCGTTCTTTCACATCTACACATATACCCGACGTTCATTTATCGTTACTCCCTCGCTAGTTTTTTTTTTCAGTTTCTTCTTGTCTTTTCCTTTTTTTGGTTAATCAGATGGACGGCGCTTCAGGACAGACGATCGCGATAGGGATCGTGGCCGGGCTGATCTCGAACGTGGCCCAGTCGTTCGGACTGACGATGCAGCGCAAATCGCACATTCTCGAGGACGCAAAGCCGCTGGGTGAGGTGGTGCGTCCACCCTACCGGCGGAAACGCTGGCTCATCGGCATGGGCATCTTCCTCGCGTCCAACATCTTCGGCTCGGCGTTCCAGATCACGGCGCTGCCGCTGGTGATTCTGGCGCCGCTGCAGGCCAGCAGTCTCGTGTTCAACTCGATCTGTGCCACGATCTTCCTGTCGGAACCGTTCACGCGGTACTCGGTGATCGGCACCGTGCTCGTCACCGCCGGCGCGGTACTGATCGCGGCGTTCGGGGCACTGCCGGAACCAAACCACACGCTGGAAGAGCTGCTGTACCTGCTGGGCCAGAAGCCGTTCCTGGTGTGGTTCGGCTCGACGATCGTGATTGCTGTTGTTTTGCTGCTGCTGCTGCGCATGATGCGCACCTGGCGCAAGGGCCACACCCATCGCGGCAAGGTCGTCCGCGGCATCCTGTTCGGCATCGTGTCGGGCATATTGTCGGCCCACACGCTGCTGCTGGCCAAATCCGCTGTCGAGCTGCTGCTGCGTTCCATCATCAACCATGATAACCAGTTTGTGCGGTGGCAGACGTGGTTGATCATCCTCGGCATGATCAGCTTGTCGCTCACCCAGCTGTACTTTCTGCACCAGGGCCTCAAGCTGTGCTCGACCTCTGTGCTGTACCCGCTGGTGTTTTGCGTCTACAACATTGTCTCCATCCTTGACGGTCTGATCTACTTCCAGCAGGCGTCGAGGCTGAGTCAGCTTCAGATCGGGCTGGTTGCGCTCGGCACGATCCTGCTGCTGGCCGGTGTCGCGTCGCTGTCGTGGCGATTAACTCCGGAAGCACTGGTCCTGGCGGCGTCGGCAGCGGCTGCTGCTGATGCTGGTGCAAAAGTAGATGCAGAGATCATGGCTACGCTGGAGTCCAATCTTGACGAATACGCGTCCGAGTCCGACGGCTTGCTGTCGGTCACAGACGAGGAGTCGGGCCTGCTGGACCCCTTAAGCAAGACGCGATCTTCGGCATCCGCCAGTACTGGCAGTGCCATCACTGCTCCCCCTCCTCGGCCATGGACCACCAAGCGGCTGGGATACGAGGAACGAAGCGAGATTTGGAACGAGCTCGGCGATTATGACGACGACGACGATGACGAGTACGGTCAAGCCGGCAACGGGCACATCATCCCCGTGTTTAACAACGGCAACGATGATGATGATGGGTTTAGTAGTGAGGGTGAAGGTGACGGTGACAGTTTGACTGCAACATCGTCTAGTGGTCGAAGTAGCGATGCTGCTACGGGGTTAATGGGCAAGGTCGTGGGGTTTGTTAAATCTAGATTAGGGTGATGTTTTGGATAGATGGTTTGTTTTTATCTTTTTTGTATGGCATTTGTAGGGGATTTGGCATTGGATAATATGAATTATTCTTGGGTTGTGTTTAGATCAATCGTTCAGCTTATAATGTAGTGTGGGTTGGGAGGTGCCCAGCTGGGAGAATCCCAATGCCAATGTCGAAATCATAGTTTGGAAATTTCAATCCATGCACAGCACAGCGCCCTCACGGTTAACGGTCCTGCAACGTGAGTCGACTAGACACGGGTCAAGGTAGAGAGATAGATGTTCACGTTCACTTCACTGCAGGGCAGTGTGGATGTGGACGATGGATTATCATCAAACTCGTCGCCGGCGAAGCAGTCGCTGTTGACGTTTGATGAGAACATCCGGGTGCTGGTTGACGTTGGCTGGGATGATGCCATGACGATCGAATGTCTTGCTGAACTTGAGAGGTACGCATGAGATAAGTCTTATTTGGTTTTGGTTAAGAGACTAATTGTAGGAATGTGTCGTCGATAGACTTGATTCTGTTGACGCATGCCACGATGGCCCACCTCGGCGGGTTCGCGTACGCGTGCAAGATGATCGATGGGTTTGATTCGATCCCGGTGTATGCTACGTTGCCGGTGATCAACATGGGCCGAATGATGACGATTGACGCCTATGCGAATGCTTGGTTCATGACTAGTGCCGCCGGGGGCAGCTTCCAGTTGGACGAGGTCGACGGGATCTTCGACCGAATCGTGGCGTTGAAATATTCCCAGCAACTGTCGCTGGCGGCGAAGCTTTCCGGGCTCAAGATCACCGCGTTCAACGCCGGCCACTCCCTCGGCGGGACCATATGGCAGGTGCAGTGGGGCCAGGAGGACGTGGTGTACGCGGTGGACTGGAACCATGCCGTCGAACGGCACCTGAACTCGTCGGCGTTGCTGCAGTCTGATTCCCGGTCCCGGCAGCCGACGATGCACCGGCCGACGGCGCTGATCGTTGGCGCCCACATGTCGAAGCTGGTGCGGAAACGAGACGAGGTGCTGACGAACGCGATCGCCCGCAGCCTTGCCCGGGCCGGCTCGGTGGTGCTGCCGACGTCGACCACTGCAAGGGCCCTGGAGCTGTGCCACCTGCTGGACGCGTACTGGACCGACCACAAGCTGTCCGACATCCCGCTGGTGTTTGCCAGCCGCGCCGGCGTCCGCACGCTGTCCTACGCCAGGTCAATGGTCGAGTGGATGGCGCCGAAAATCGTGCAGGAGTGGGAGGGCAACGGCGGGGCGCCGTTTGCGTTCAATCACCTCAAAGTCGTCGCGTCCGAGGCCGACTTGGTACGTCACTTGTCCGTCGGCGGTGGTGGCTCCCGCAGAGTGATCATCACGTCTGGAGAAGCCTGCGAGTGGGGGTTATCCCGGCTCGTGCTCGCCAGCGAGTGCGCCGGGACCGCAAACACGGTGATCTTCACCCAACCTGCCGACGCGTCTACCCTCGCAGGCGAAATCATTCAATCATACCAGACATCAATCATCACCAACGACAACGACAACAACAATAACAATAATATTAATAATGAGGACGACGACGTGAAGTACGCTCGGATCGAATTGCACAGGTCAATCGACCTGCGGCGAAGGGTACCGCTGCAAGGCGCCGAGCTGGCGGCGTACCGGGACCAGGAAGCCACTCGCAAGGCTGCTGAGCTCAAACTGGCGGCGATCGGGATCAGGGATAACATGATTCTTAATCACGACAGTTTGTCGGAATCGGACGACTCGGATTCAGATCAACCTGACGACAACGAAAGCGAAATCCAGGACGGTAAGGACGAGCTCGATGACGACGCCAGCTCGGTAATGTCTGACGGCGGAGGGCATGCGGCAGAAATAATAGGAGACGCTGGAGTACTGGTGCTAGCACAGGACAACGAGGTGTACGACTACGACGTACGGCAAGCCAGAGGTGGCAGTGGCGGCGGCGGTGTCGTCAAGAACCGGATTTTCCCTTACGTTGCTAAACGGGCTCGCATCGATTCGTACGGTTTGACGATCAAGGTCGAGGATTTTACCAAAGCCGAGGCGCGGAATTTGCAGATTCTCGACGACGGCGGCGACAAGGAGAAGAATAACGAGAAGGTCGTCGTCGCCAAGTCTGGGTCGGAGAAGGTGAAGATCGGGCAGAAACGAAAGTGGACGGATGATGATGATGATTATGAAGATGATCGAAAAGACGAGGAGGAGAGAAAGAAAGCTGGTGGTGGAGGCGGGGAGGATGTGGCGGTGGTGCCGTCGAAAGTGGTAGTGGACACCACCACGATCGACATGCGGTGCGAGGTGTGCTACATTGACTACGAGGGTCTGGCGGACCTGCGGTCGGTGACGATGATCGTGCCGCAGCTTGAGCCGCGACGGGTGATTATCGTCGGCAACGACCGGTCGGAGGCGACGGCGCTGCAGCACGGTCTGCTCACGTCGTCGTCGTCGTCGTCGTCGCGGATGATGAGCCACGTCGAGATCGCGGTGCGGATGAGTGCGGTCGACGCCAGCGTCGATACCAACGCGTTCCAGGTCCAGCTCTCGACAAGTCTTGCCAACTCGCTTACCTGGCAAGTCGTCGGCGGCGGCGGCGGCAGCGGCAGCGAAGTCTCGGTCGCCCAGATCGGCGGCAAGCTTCACCGTCGCCGAGACGACGATGGCAACGGGGACGAAGTGACGATGGTGGAGCCGCTGGCGACCAAGCACGAGTTGGCGAAAGCACGAGCGCTCACGACGCCGGTGTTTGTAGGCGAGATCCACATCGGCGAATTAAAACGCCGGCTCGAGGCCGCCGGCCACCGGGTCGAGTTCGCTGGTGCCGGCGTTCTGCGGTGCGACAAGGCGGTCATCGTCGCAAAGAGTGATGCCGACAGGTTAGTCGTCAGCGGTGGCGTCGATCGCAAGTTCTACAGCGTCCGTCACGTCGTCAGATCGTTCCTCGCTTCCATCGTGTGATTCATATTGTGTCATTTTCAATTCAACACCAAGGTTTATAAAACACATAATTACTAAACAATTCAGAAAAAAAAAAAGAAGCCATGTTGGACAAACACCCATATAAGATACACACCGATCATTAAATCTCAAGCCGGTCTCTGGTTTAAAACTCGCTTAATCGAACAACACAAAAATAAATTTAAAAACAACAAAGCACATATGGTTTACAGAACAAACAGGAAAGAGTTATAAGCAAAACGTACAACCAAAGATGATTAGATTACATGTAATGATTGTTTCTGGCAGCCTGCCCTGGTTTGTCGCGATCGGTAGGCTGGGCCATCCCTGGCGGCGGAACCCCGTAGGGATACATGCCAGCAGCGGGCTGCTGCATTCGTCCGGCTGCCATTGCCTGAGCTTGAGCTTGAGCTTGCGCCTGAGCTTGAGCTTGAGCTTGAGCCTGGGCCTGGGCCTGGGCCAGACTTGCCTGTTGTTGCTGTTGCTGAACCACCGCCGCCATGGCCCGCTGTTGGGCCAGTATCTCGTCGCCGGATATGTCGTCGCCGACATCCGGCGGCTGCTGATGCCCTGGCTGTTGTGATGAAGCGGCGATAGGAAGCGGTTGCTGCTGGGCCACTGGCTCTTCGGGTGCGTTGAGGCATGCTTGGATCAGGTTCTTGCCCTCGGACTTGGTAACCAGGGGTTGCAGCTTGGGGGTGGTAAATGTGTACACCAGCCCGGTCTCCGACACCACCAGTAACAGCACTTGGGTTCCAGTCAAAACCGAAAGCTCATATGCCTGGAAGTTAGCATCTTTCAACTGATTACAAGCCGATTGCCAATCATCTAGATCTGGCGCACACTGGGCGCGCGGATCACAAGTAATGACATCGCGAGCCCGGGACTCACTTGATCTGCAATTGGACCCCGACGTTCAGTCGATGGAAAACAAGACCAGATCGAGTATAGACAAGCTTTGGATTAAAAAAAAACAAACTCACCTTCTTCATGATGCCAGCTTTCCGCTTGGAAAATGTGATATGCCGTCTTGACTTGTCATCGATAAATTTGATCTCGATCTTGCGACGCTCTCTTCCCGCCGACGTCTTTTCGTCGTCGTCGTCGTCGTCTTCCTCGCGTTTGGAGTGGATGTTGTTCATTGCGTCTAGTAGTAGATTGTTTATCGTTTAAGCCACCACCCGCCGTGATCGATTGGATGAGATTTGTTTCAGTTGTTGTTGCTGTTGTTGTTGTTGTTGTTGTTGTTGGGGAGCGATTAAAGGACCTCCTTGCTAGTAGGTGATGTGATGATAACAGATACGAACGTGGGTCAGCGACAACAATGACCACAGACCGACTCTGATCAATCACTTTCGTCCGGTTCGTGACGGGTTTGCTTGTTTGCTTGTTTGCTTGTTCGTCTGTTCGTCGTCCGCTGAGCTGCTGACCTGAGCTGGCTGGGCAGAGGGAGAGAGAGCGAGAACCGGTGTGCACCAACAAGGCAAGAGCTGGGATCGAAAAGAGGAAAAAAACGGGGCATTGAGAATCGGGAAATAAATCTGCCCGCTAGGGCAAAGGGTAAGGCTGGCAAGAAAAAAAAAAAAAAAAACCCGCGCCCCCCCCAAAAAGTCCTAGCTAGGGTAGGGTCCCTAAAAAAAAATGGGCCCCGGGTAAGTTGTTTAGGGCCAATCATGAACTTGCCAGGTTTAGGGCCCCCCCCGGGGGGACCGGCAATTTGCGATTGACGACCATTTCAACCGGCTACTGACAGTTAGCCAGTAAAACAGCAGTGACGATGGATGGTTGCGATGTATGGAGCAGTATGGTGATGGACGGTGATGGCACGGCTGCTGAGTGCGGTAGTGCGGTAGTGCGGTGCACCTCGAAAGCATACAAAGCATCGCTTGGTGCTCTCTCATTGGGTCGACCGCGACACCATAAACTACGCAATGCGCGATTTGTTTGTAGTTTGCCAGCGCAAACCACCAACATGGAATTCGCCGCCAATCGGAGACGTAGAGCGAGGGAGAGCGAGAGAGAGAGAGAGAGAAGAATCAATCAAAACAAGTCTATTATATAACACAAAGAGATAAAACTGGTCCAGAGCATAAGCCAACTGCGTAGAGAGCTTGTTACCCCATCAGAGATGGAGTACCACTGGCTGCACGCACGGTCACCGTTGGTCGGGGGGCGCGCATGACATCCATTATCAATCATTCTAGAGAGCCGGTCAAACCCAGGGACTGGTTGTTTGCCACTGATTTAGTAGGCAGCTCTGAGCTTTCTTCTAGCGTCGAACTTTCTGTAGATGAACAGCGAGCACAGCGAGATGCCTGGGAAATAGGTTAGTCTATGATTGACATAATTTGTAGCAACCAATACGTACCGACAACACCGAGAATGGCGAAAACGAGGTAGACTCCAGCGGGAAGCATTGTCTTTAAAAGTTAGTAAGCTTAATTTCAAACGGACATCCAGTTGCTGCTGCTGCTGCTGCTGCTGCTGCTGCGTACGCGTGAGATTGCAGCATGCAGACACCGGCAAGAAACAAACCAGAGCAATTACAAGCGGTAAAAACAAAAAACAAAAAGACCTCACTTACGAGATGGGTTTAGAAAAGTGTGAAGAATAGAAAAACGGCACAACCGGGAGGAATTAGAGACCGACAGGCAAAAAACTTGGGCAAACCAAATAGAGAATACAGTCGCCAGCGGGAAAAAACTGGCCCCCGGCCAGCGTCCAGTCCCGCATTTAAATAGTCGCGAATCGATTGCTGTCGCTGATTTTGCCTTGAGCTCTGCGGGTCGGACCCGAATGCCGGATCTGGCGGCAGAACTCACTGCAACAACAACAACAACAACAACAACACCACCACCACCACCATGGCCGGCGTCGGTCGGTGGTCCCGTCTGGCGTTGGCAGAGTGAAAATGCAGAAGCAGCGGTGGTATTTCCAAGAGCACAGCTTCTGACTTTCGGTTGCATACTACGTGTGCATTGGGCGGTACTGGCTGCTGCTGCTGTTGCTGCTGCTGTGGCGGCCAATGATTGACAGGCCCAAAACCACCAGTCTTATTATACGTTGTATGGCCGAACTCGGTCGACGACCGGCGGACGCAGTGGGACGGAACCGAGAGAGAGCGAGCTCTCGGAGGTTGCATTTCGGGTCGGAACATGCTGGTGTGAGCGCTATGTAAACAGTACGACCCAGCATTGTAACCCCGGCCGACCCAGCGGAACCCGCGGCAAATCCAGGCCAGCAAGCGGCAGGCAACCAGCGACGGCGGCGGAACCGAACGATAGCGGGAGTACTAGAAGGGCAAATAATAGTAGATTGCTCGATTAATCCAGTCAATTAATCCAGTCAATTGATTTATATGCCGCTACGTGGGCTTTCCGGTCGGCCTTGCGGTACAAAAGCTAGCCCTCCCTATTGTTATTGATATAATTATCTTCATGTTTAACACTGTGGTATTATTATTATTATTATTATTATTATTATTATCGTCATGTTCAACACGGTGGTTTTGAATTGTCACCGGTATTGATTGTCACCGTCCGGCGGTAAAGTGACTCGGAGTAATGGGACACCCACCTCGGGGCCAGCCAGCAAATGTCATTTACAACGGAGCCGGTCGGGGGGTGATGAGCTTGGCAACAGTGGTATATTTGACTTGCCTTATGGGGACAGAAAAACATTAGCCCTGTTTGGGACCGAGTAGCAAGCATGTGAGCCAGGTACCCCGGGATATTATACTAATCAAAACAGAATTTAGAACCATGACGAACGATATTAGTGTATTACTGAAGAGCGTAATTCGAGAACCATGGTTATTATTGTTATCGTCATATTTAAAACGTCAGTTGAGAATCGTGATGGCGGGCCAGGTCCACTTTTTTTTTTTTTTTTTTTTCTATAGCGGCCGAGGACTATGGACACATTCGTCCACTACCACGTAGAGTTGGAGGGGGATGATATTACGAATATCTTGGTCTGCACCTGTCGGCTGTGCATCTCAGTCAGCGATGATTGTTATGCCTGGCATATACCGTGGAAGCCTCGACTCTCAGACATGGACCGAATAAGGTCCCCCCCTCCCCCGGTGGTTTCCAACCGTAACCAATGCCGGTCATGCTTGGACAACAGATAGCCGCGAACGCCACGTAGTCAATGTTGCTGACATGACGGGGCAATCATGGACCAAGAAAAAACCAGTCTGGCCCGCTGGCACAACTACTTGCTTTTTCTGCTGTGCTCGCTAAGCCAGACGCTTTCCCGGTCAGTCGCCGTCTATGATGAATGTAAAACTGTTAACCAAATCATAACCGGCGCCCCGGCTCTACAACTGGATGCACCAACCCCTTGTGTCTTTGGGGCAGTAAGACACGCCGGTAGGAAAAGCGCATGCCTTCATTTTAACCTCGGCAAAAAAAAAAAAAAAAAAAACCGTTGCAGATTTGTCCAGGTTCTACAGACGACCATCAGAGTCAGTCAGCAGTCCGGGTTGTTTCTTCGAGCATGACGAACCATTTTTACTGCCCATATGGTTGGGGGGGGGGGCTATGTCAGACGCGAAACTCACGGACCCTCGAATCTCTCTCTCTGCCCCAGTCGCCGACTGCACCAGACGACGACACCTTATTCCGACGCCGTACCAGCAATTAAAGTAAATATAGACTCTCTGTGGTCAACGACGACGGTTCGGTCATATTCTTTGCGCGACCGACCGTGATTTGCCGTGCACAACCTTTAGTTAAGCAAAAGTATACACAGAGGATGGCAAAAAAACCGTAAAGCCAAACCGACGTCATTTTTCCAAGGCCCCGTGTGTGTGTGTGCCTCTGCTTCCGTCGCCGCGAGCGACGTTTCTTCGACTCGGTTCGGCCGTCATGGTCGTCGTCGTCGTCGTCGCCGCCGCCGCTGCCGGCGGTGGTCATATATATCTATATGAACCGTGTCTGATCCTGCCCATTCCACCCCGTCCGGTTAGTGTCAACCCTGGCAACCCAGTTCGCTTAGAAATTAGTTCTCCGTGATAGCAATCTTTACAAACCAGAATTTAACAAAATGACGCTTTCCGTTGGTGGTAAGTGTTGTTGTTGTTGTTGTTTGTGCTAGGTCTTGGTGATGCTTTCCATCCGACGGTCTTGGTTGCGGGGACTCCTCCAGGTCCAGGCAATCCAAGTTGCCAGACAAATCCCAAGTCGATTGCAAATTACTTTAGACGATTGGGCCATGACCACCGTCTGTCATGTCCCGTGTCTGACTGATTTTAGACAAATTCCCCTCCGACGTCAAGTTTTTGTACGTCCCCTACACTCCTGAAAGTGCCGACATCAAAGGTAACGTCGATTCAGCCGTGCGCTCGGCTTCCCTCTTGATCCATGGCTGGCTCCTTCCGGCTGACATCTTATAGCTTGTGGCATCCCAATTCCTCTTGACTTCACCAAGGAGTTTGGAGACAAGAAAGTTGTCATTGTCTCGATCCCTGGGTACGTATATATATATATATATATATATGTGTGTGGCATACGAAGCGGCTGTATACCCGCCACACCGCCCGGACCGACTAGCCTGGCGACAAATGACGATGCTAACTAATTTTATAGTGCATTCACTCCTACGTAAGTCCTTGTTAAACTGACGGCGGGCCAGAAAAGAAAAAAAAAGAAAAGAAAAGAAAAGAAAAAAAACTAAACCCGAATTTTTTTAGCTGCACCGTGAACCACATCCCCCCCTATGTTGAGAAGTTCGCTGCTCTCAAGGAGAAGGGTGTCGACGCCGTGATCGTTCTCTCCGCCAACGATCCTTTCGTCCAGAGGTATGTTGGCCACCCACCCCATTACTTTTCGTGTTTGCTAACTTCAAAGTGCGTTTGGAAAAGCCAACGGCGTAAAGTCAGAGGACATCATCTTCGCAACCGACGCCGCCGCCGAATTCTCCAAGGCCATCGGCTTCACCGTCGAGCTGCCGGCTGCGTTCGGCACCAGAACCGGCAGATACGCCATTGTCGTTGACAAAGGTGTTGTCAAGTACATCGAGAGCGAGGCGGTTCCGTCCGAACTCACCGGATCTGGCTTCGATGCTGTCTACGCTTCTTTGTAAGCATTCGGTTTAATCGCCGCCTCGATTGTTCTGTTGTTTGTAAATTGAATCCCTCTATTGGGACACACAAAATTTATGTCTAAATCAATAGTCTATATACAACAATCACCTGTGTTTCCCCATATGCCTCTACCGACTCGCCCATTTGCGCCTTCTAAACGGTGCTTCTTTCCATATGCTACCAACTCGTCCATTTGCGCCTTCTAAACGGTGCTCGTTTGAGTCTCGACGGCGGTGGATTGTACGAGTTGGCCGCCACCGGTGGATTCACCGCGTAGTTGTGCTTGTAAGGACTGGTCGTGAGCGGCCGGTCCCAGGTCATGGTGACATGCTGCAGTTTGCGCAGGTTACGCAGACCCAGCATGATGATCGCCAGCACCACCGTCGACGTAAACACGCAAACCGTCAAGAACCCAAGCTCAGAGTCCTCCATAAAGTTCTTCAGGTTCATGCCGTACATGGCTGCGATCAACGCTCCGCCGGTGAACCCCATGGCTCCGATCGAGAACTTGAGCTCGAGCAGCATGAGCGAGTTCCGGTTGGCGTCGAGAATGATGTTGACGATTTCCTCTGTCGTCTTGATGTTCTTCACGGTGATGTCCGCCGCCTGGACAATCTCGTCGCAGTGCTTGTAGTACGATTCCAGTAACATCTCCACGTCGGCATGATCGTCCGGGTTCCGGTTGATGCCGGCCAGCTTCTCCGTGAGATACATGCCGGCGAGGTCGTCGTCCTGGTCGAGGATTTCGTTGATGGCGTCCCTGACCAAGGTGGCTTTTTGCAAAAACGCCGCCAGCTGCTTGCTTTTGATCAGCAGGTTCCGCAGCTGGATCCGGTTGATGTCGTTCTCGAGATCGGCGAGGATCTTCGTCACCGTGGTGGTATGGATCTGCATCTCGGCGTCGAGCGCGGTCATGGCCGAGATCAAGATCGCTTCCATCGCTCGCATCTCGTACGCCAGCCCGCCCATGGCTTTGCTGCCTTGCCGCAGCTTGCCCTCCAGGTCGTACATGAACACGCTCTGGGTCTGCGAGTCGGTCGAGCCGTAGGCGTCGAACAGCACCACCAGATCAGCTTTTACCAGCGCCCGGATGTGCAGCAGGTTCACCAGGATCGAGTTGTTTCGAACCAGGATCGACGGCATCGTCGTCAACGACCCGGTGTCGAGCTTGCGCAGATCCCGCGGCAACAGCCCATGCTTCGACAACAGCTCCGACCGCTTGAACTCGCCAGACACAACCGTCACATTGCCTTCCTCGTCAAACACCGTGCACCGCACCAGATTCTCCGACGACGATTTTTGAACCAGCCCCCGCTCGATAACCAAGTCTTCGATTGCACTCTGGGTGCTGCTGGTCCGCCGCCGAGCACTACTAGTTTTGATTTCGTCCGACACCACCACCGGCGGCGGCGAACCCACCGTCCGGTCCTTTTTGTTCTGAAGAATCGCCTCCTGCTGCATTAACTTCTGTCGAATTATCTCCGTCTGCTGGTCGGCTCGTCTGATTTCGGTCGCTGGCGCTGCCGCCGCCGCCGCCGCCGCAGCAGCAGCAGCTGAGTCCGACAGGTCATTGTACTGGCCCAACAGATCTCGATGAAGTGTCGGAGACGGGGCTGCCGAAGCTGCCAAGATGTCGTTAAGCCTGGCAGCTTTGTTACTAGCATATCTCATCATCGTAGGCAATCGCCATGTGATAAATGATGGGTGGTGAGACCTTGTCACCACGTGCTTGACGACGACGGTTAATCGTCGTAGTGACGGACCGACGACTGTCGTAGCCATATTCTCATCCCTCTATCAAATCCTGGTTCTTGATCAACGGTCATTAACATCAGAATCCGCTGCAGCTAAAAACAACCCTAGTAAAGTTCTCGTTCTCTCCCACCCACCCACACAGATTTTACGTGAACGCGATTTTAGCGGTGGGAAGGATTTAATTGATCCGCGCGCATAAGTGGGTTTTTCCAGACTGCACGCGTTTGGATCGCGACGTCGATTGTTTATGGGCTGCTGTCAAGCCTGTCAAGCCTGGTGAAACTGCCACGGAATGGCCAGAACCGTATCTCGAAGGGGATCGCCTCACAAATCATCCAGCGGCGGAAGCGGGAGGAGCCTGGACGTATTTGCGAAACCGTCGTCGTCACCCGGCAAAATGCAAACCACAATCTCATGGCCGAAACTCAATTCCAAGCGGTCACTACCTGTCAACAGTGACAAGAAAAAAACGGCGGAGAAGGGGAATCGGCAGAGACAGAGGGAGGTGATGCAAATTTCAAGCGGCGATTCGGTGGAGTTGTTTGATCATCGCGACCACATACCGCGGAGTACGCAGGAACCGAAATCGTCGCCACTGCAGCGGCGCATGGAGATGATCATTGACGATGAGGTTGTCAAGGTTGAGAATAAAGCTGAAATTGAGGATGCGTCCTTCAAAGCTATATCAAACTCAGAAGACCAAATTGCACCGCCTACGCCAACCACGCCAACCACGCCAACCGAAATCGTGGCCGATGAAACACCCTGCGAATCTGATACCGGTGATTCCTCTGTCACCGAGATCGGCAGGACTGCTCCTGCTGAAGTCAGAACTGAGGCCGAGGGGCGAATACAACAGCAAGAGTCATCTACAACGACCATGGTTGAGTCATCGTCGTCCGACGAAGCGATCCATACTCGGCACCAGCGATCACCTAGGAAGCCCCGATCAGCGACGACGGAACCGGGAAAGTCAAATAAGCGCAAACTTATGTCGTTGCTCGACATGATTGAGACCAAGAGCCGGAAATCTTTACCGGAATCCCGCAAACCGGCTGCACTCACGTTCGATGATCCTCTTCTTCAAGAGTTGTTTGACAATGCTGAATCAAACAAGAAGACGATGGATCTGTTTCTACACGCAGATCGGCCTGACGACAACGACATACTAGCTGGTAAAGCCGGTGGTGACGTCGATAACCTACTTGACGTGTTTGGCGACCACGCTAGTAGCATCAAAAAGCTACTTTACGAATCCAAACGAGCACCACCCAAATTTCATTTCAGATATTTTCAATTGCAGCGTCACCAGTCAAATCCACATCCATTTCCCAAGCTCAGTCCCAGCTCGCCGTACTATTCAGTATTGTCAGGTATGTGTCACGTAGCCTATTTTTAATTGTTGATGCTAATAGACGTAGACGAATCTCGAAGAAGAGATATGTTTCTATCTGGTATTATGCGAGATTACGCTGAAATGGGGTTTACGTTGCCTAGGGAAGTCACAGTCTGGCTGATTTGCGAGCTAGCAATCGAACCAGACCCGTTTTTGATCGACGCCTACTGCCAGACTATACTGGCGTGTGACTTGTTGAGTAATTTTTTGGACGAGGAGCTCATTGCGGATGTGACCACAGGACTTGGTGTGTCGAACGTGACGGCGCCGGTAACCAGCAGCGACCCAGACGACATGCAAACCGACAACCGGTTCAGAGCGCCGAATATCGTCAGTATATTCAAGGTCCTAACGTCAATCATAAGACGGCATAGCAACAACAACAATAACACGGCCATCAAAACCGATACGTGCCAGGCTCTGATCTCGTTTGCACTTCGGACGTTACTTGACTCTGAAGCCGGCCACCTGGTAGCGAAGCAAGTCAACGAGTTTGTCAAGGCATTGGTGACGCGTATTCCCGAGGAACAATGGCAATCGGTTGAAATGCCGTTGCTGATGCGGGGACTGTTTGCCAACATTCGGATCCCCGCCGCTCGGCTGCAGTTGCTGCAAGTGTTTCCAGTCATGCCCGGCAAGCCGCTGGTGACGACGCGGACGATCCTGGCAGTGGCATTTTTCATTGACAACATTGACGAGGCCTGCGATGCCATGCTTACCAGGGAACGCATCCCCATCGGTAAACTCATCTTGAGAGAGCTGGCGGAGAATCCCATCTACAGGCTTCGGTCGGGGACCAAGCCGACCAAACTGGCTGCGTCTGTAGCTGATACGAGATTACCATCAGCTGACAGCGGGAGCTCGCTTTCGACTCTGACGACTCTGACGACTCCGCCGCCGCCATTTAGCTCTACCGACCGTGATCGTGAACTAGACGATGATGATAGCGATGTATCGGATGACGAGGTAGCGGAGGTGCCCGCCAAACAGGATGATGCCGCCGACGAGGCCCGCAAAGTAGACTACGGCTTACTACGAACCAACATTGTCATCCTGGACTACGCTTTGACGACGTTCATTCGGCTGGCGAAAGACGGCGGCAAGATCGCTGCCGTGTCGCGGCTTCTCGGCGCCCTGTTCAATCGCATCTTCGACGGCCAAGGTCGGTATCCCGATCGCGCCGACGCCCGAGAGGCGATCCAGCAGTTTGATTTCAGATTGCAGTATATGTATTTGGGCCAAGGCAGCATGCCGCGGCAGCTTGTTTTAGAGCAGATAATGAAATAGCGGTTAAATCATATTGAAGTCAATATTCTTCGGTTTAAACAACCCCGCAATAATCTAGCAAAACCACATACGAATAGTATGCCAGGAATCAACCCAGCGTACATGAGAAAAAAAAAAGAAAAACGAAAGCTGTCTACCGCTTACTTTCTTCAATCCTACCCACAATCCTACCCAGATCCTGATCCACCCAGTCCGTAGAGCCCAGCTCAAACAGTAGCAGGGTCAGGAGTAGCACCGATAGGCTTAGCCGCAACCGCAACAGCACCGGGGGTGTTGGGCGCAAACAGGCCCTTGAACGCTTCCGGATACGACTTGCCAAGAGATCGTTGGTAAGTGAACACACGGGTCAGCTGAACGCCAGCGACACCACCAAGGAAGAAGTTCACACTGGCCAGAAGGATGTTCTTGGGCTTGATAATAAGACACCATCTGGTCCAGATCGCACCGGTAGCAAACAGAGCTTTCCTGCGTCAGCCAGCAACCCAAACAGATAAAACATCGGCCGTATCACTCGAGAGGACTTACCCAGCTGTTGCGTGCCGGACAACGACTCGACTGGTCGTTGCAAGTCGGAAATACCAGCGAAAACGAGAGCCCACTGTAAACCATTATTAAAATCTGAACCGAATTTTTTCAAAAGCTTGCGACAAGATATCGTACCTTCATGACCGGAGCCTATACACACAGTTAGAGTCAGCGCAACACGCTACAACATAGCACAGTTCCACCACAGTAAGTAGACAGCCAAGCAGACAGCATTATCGTGAACCAGTTCACCGCGAGACAGACAGCTTACTGCGACCAATCGCATAGTACGATTCTCACATCGTCGCTCCCTCCGTCTCGCCATGACGCCTTCCCGATAATGCTATACTGCCACACCATGACTAAACGCGGAGACCCCCAAGAGATACGTACCCAGAAGTGGATGGTCTTAGGACCAGTCTCTGAACGCATGAACCGCTGAAAACTAGAAGAAGCACCTCGCGCAGCCATTGTTGTATTGATGGGGATTCGACGATGATAGAAACGACGACGACGACGATGATGATGATGATGATGACGGACTTAAAGCCCACTACGAATCTTTTGAGGCGGAGGCGAGGCGCCATTCTGGCCTTGTATGCAGACTAAGGGGCTGGTGTTTGGCATCGACAGAGTGGGATTTCATTCGACCAGGAGCTGATTGGACGCAGTGCGAGAAGTTCTCGCGACGGTTGACGGTTGACGGTTCGTGGAGCTATTGAAACTGGCAGATTTTGCATTCAACACAATGTCGGGCAAGTACGTGTTTTCAAAATCATTGAAGGAAGTTCGTTTCCATTTGTGCCAGACTGGTGAGACCAGCGCGCCGTTGAGGTGAGTACGCTACGATGGTTCGGTTCTCATATATTTGGGCCCTTTGATACTGGGTATCAACTACTGCTCAGACGGGGGGCTATATGGATGTGAGCACACACACGGGGTCGATCTAACTTTTTGTTTACAGAACGTTCTTGCAAAAGTCATACGGGGTGATCAAGAAGCACAATCCTCACACGCCAGTTCTGATTCGTGAAGCGTCGGGCGTTTCACCCCAGGTCATCGCTAGATTCGGTACGTCACGTCGGGGGGTCAATTTTTCGTTTGCTTAGTTGTAGTACTCATGCGTTGTTGTTTTAGAATTTGGAAAAGAAGTTAAGCTTCCGTTGGAAGGCGTTGCCGATGTGTCGGCCTCGGTCGAGAAGCTCCTTCTCAGCGAGCCATGATTCCTGGTGCACAACTCTACACAGGTGGTCCCGGATACCCAAGCAGCGAGCGATCCGATCGAGATTGACCTGTGTTGGCTTTAGATAGTGGTCGCAGGCAAGGCAGAGAGACAGGCATGGTCTTTGAATATGTGTTTGGAGAAGTCGTATGTGGGGGGGCGCGGGGGCGGGTCGCCCATGGCATAAATGTTTGATAAGTTGTATTATAAGTGTTCGAACAAATAAAGGACCAAACGATATAAAGCATTCATATATTGCCCGTAGCTCGGATATGGAGGCGCCATTCTGACCTTCAATGGTGGAGCCGCCGCCCATGCGCAATAGTTCATCTCTCCCAGACTAACTAAAATTACATGCGCACGCCAAAAAAAACCGAGAGTCCAGCATGTCCAAAAATTTGGCATTCAAACTCACGAAGTGACAATCACAAACCAGCAAAGTGGTATAGTCCATATTTTTTTTTTTTTGTACATAGAGTCAGTATAGACTGGAAGCAAGAAATTTTAATCGCAAAGTTCTGCCGCGATGGGTCCGAAACGGGGGAATCAAGCTACTGCTGCCAAGAAGGGAAAAGGTCAACCACAGTCTCAGCCAGACGAACCTGAAAAAGAAGAGGTTTGTTTTTCTATCATAATTGCTACTGACTACGTATGCTGACTTACCTGCGTACAGAAGCTGCAGGCTATTGTGCTTAGTGATTCATACCAAAGTCGATTTCGGCCGCTAACGTTTGAGACTGCTCGAGTACGTTTTCGTTGGTTCACCGACTTTCAAACCGTCAGATTAGAAAAGGACTAACGATTTGGATAATAGTGTCTGCTACCGCTTGCCAACACACCACTAATTGAATACACATTCGAGTTTCTGGCATTGGCGGGAGTGAGCGAGGTCATTGTCGTGTGCTGTGTCCAGGCCGACAAAATTCAAGAATACATTGCCAATTCGCGATGGAGCGATTCGTCGTCCCCGTTCACAATCGAGACCGTGCTCAGTCCGGAGTCGGTCTCGGTTGGAGACGCCATGAGAGATCTTGACGCCAAGGGCCTGATCACGTCTGATTTCTTGCTCGTGAGCGGCGACATTGTATGCAACGTGCCGTTTGACAAAGTGCTAGCCGAGCATCGGCAACGTCGGGCAAAGGACAAGAATGCAATCATGACCATGGTCCTGCGCGAGGCTAGTCCTCTGCACCGAACCAGGGCACGGTCAGAGTCTGCCATCTTTGTGCTCGACGAATCCACGAACCAGTGTCTGCACTACGAAGAAATCAAGACCCGCAAACACATGAAGCAGATCTCTCTTGATCCGGAGATTCTCAACGGCGACCACAAAGATCTGTCGGTGCGGAACGACTTTATCGATTGCCATATCGACATCTGCTCGCCGGACGTGCCGGCCCTGTTCACGGAGAACTTTGACTACAATCATATACGGAAGGACTTTGTGCACGGCATCCTGACGTCGGACCTGTTTGGCAAGACCATTTTTGCTCACGTTGTCACCGATCACTACGCCGCCCGGGTGCGAAGTCTGCAAACCTACGATGCCGTAACCAAAGACGTCATCAACCGTTGGACGTATCCCATCACTCCCGACAGTAATCTGCTGGCGGACCAGACTTTCCAGTACCAACGGGGACACATCTACAAGGAAGACGATGTTGTGCTTGCCCGGTCTTGTGTGATCAACAACTGCACCTTGATCGGCGCTGGATCCAAGATTGACGACGGCACGGTTGTGGCTGGCAGCGTGATTGGACGACGATGCCGGATCGGAAAGAACGTGAAAATCACCAGCTCATATATTTGGGACGATGTTGTGATTGGTGACAACGCCGTGATCGAGAGCGCCATTGTCGCAAACGGAGCTGTACTGTGTGAAGGCGTACACGTCGAACCCGGCACCATCATCTCCTACAACGTCAAGGTCGGGCAAAACGTCACCGTGCAGGGCAGCAAGAGGCTGTCGACGTACCGCGAATACGAGGATGAAAATGTCAACGATGCCAGTCAAGTCGGACCGGACGGTGACGGTTACGCGTACACCGACGGTTCTGATGATGAGGAGGATGACTACGAAGAGATTGTGAATGCGTCAGGATTGCTGTACAATATGCCCCAGGCAAACGTTTCAGACACTTCGTTTTCAAGTGCGTCGACTGCTGGAATTGCCCAGCGCAAGACTCGCAGACGCAGGTTCAGTACCGCCAGTAACACGACCGCAGCATCCGACGATTCAGACGACGAGAGTTTCATGCGAGAGGCAGTGGCAAGTGTTGAGCGTGCGATTGCTGAGAATCATGACACCGATACGGCTATTTTGGAACTAACCACACTACGATTGGCGAAGGATGCGTCGTTCCACGAGGTCCGGGCAGCCACCATCACGGCCCTGGTCGGCCGCATCTCCAACCTGATCAACAGCGGCACCCTCAAGGTCCGTCCTGCGGTCGAGACGGTGCTGACCCGGTGGGGTAAGCTGTTCCAGAGACAGGTTTTCGAGCTGGCGGATCAGGTCGATTTGCTGCTCCTGATTCAGAAGGACTGCACCCGACGACTTCAAGGTTCACAGATTCTAGTCCAGTCCATCAATACCCTGTATAACGAAGACGTCCTGGAAGAAGACGGCATTCTGCACTGGTGGAACAACGAGAAGCAGACAAAACAAACCGGCGACATGGTCAAAGTTGCCGAATTGGTGCCGCGGTGGCTGGAATGGCTGACTACAGCGGACGAGGAGAGCGAAGAAGAGGAAGACGATTAAACATTACTAGTGTTAGATACGATCTTCTTAAACCCGATCTGCTTTCACTTCAGCATCAATGTGTAGAAAACTCCCGAGAACAGAACCCAAACAGCAACTTGATCGGCCTCAAAGGCCGCCTCCGGATCGCTCGACGGAGTAGTCGCGCGCGCGACCGGTCCGAGTTCGATTCTCGCCCTTGTCGTTCGAAGACGAGGCAGTGTGGTGATCACGGTACCTGAATTTTGCAGGCCGAGGACCAGACGACTCGGTCGGTGTGACCTTTGTGTAGCGCTGGTAGTTCTTTTGATAGCTGTACATGCGGTAGGCTCCATAGCCCATGATGGCCATGATACCCATCGACATCATGAATCGGTTGTTGGATTTCCTTAGCGACAACTGTCAGCACATGCCAACCAGCGTCTGGGGACAGATACCAACCTTCTCATCTCCGGGGTAGGACGCGCATTGGGGGGCAGTGGCATTGACGACATGATAACCGATAGCTTCGTATAAGAGGTTTTGGAAGGATCCTGAGTCTTGACTGATGCGACTTGCGAGATGACAGCAGTCCATCTGGCAGCTCGGAGCCTTCGAGACGCCTTATATAGTCTTTCTCCGCACCTCGCCTGAGAAAACTAAGTATCGTTGTAATCTACGAACCGGTCTCGAAAGGGTCTCGAAAGGGTCTCGAAACGGCCTCGAAACCGCCTCGGAACGGTCTTAAACAAGCAACGAGCGTCATGGAGGCCTCGCGACCGTGACGACGGCAGCTTTGTCCTCCCCCCCCCCCGCAGTCGACAGACTGACGTCAGAACACGGCTTGGTGTTCGCTTAACCGTGAGCGAATTTAGGCGACTCTAGGCGACTACTACGACATCTTTTTAGATTCGAAGCGAGACGCCCGATGACTTGAAACACAACGCGTACGTGTCCCCCGCCCACACAACCGGAAGTTAGTTACTTGGTTAGTTGAGTGGGTTGCGTGGCATCCTGGCATTGCATCCTGCATGATTGCGGAGGGCTCATGACTGTAATGGGGGGTGGCATATGCTCTCTCTCTCGTGACTGGACCCAGCAGCGCATAGCAGCGCACGGGAGACTACATGACATTGATGGCAAGTGGATCTAGACTTGTCGTGGCATCTGAATTGCCAGCAAATCCGGCCGAGGTGCCCGTTTCATCACTGCATCCATAGCCCCGGTCACGAGGGCGTGCACAGAGAGAGAGTCGTAGGGAAGAGCAACGGAGAAAAATTGTAATGTGATAGCTGTTTCAGTTACACGGAGCCGATTCTCCCGTGTCTTGGGCTCATTGTTTGCACCTGCAATGATGGAGCTTGTAGCAGACTACAGGTTTCGGCAGTTCCGACAGTTCCGACAGTTCTGGCGCTTCCAGCACAAACGGTACTAAACGAAGAAAAAAAAAACATGCACGTTCAAGAACCAATGCGTTCGTTAAACCAAGATTTGAACTATATCGGACCCCCGTCATGCATTCTGTACTTTGGCAGTTTATGGAGTAGATCTCTGTTAATAATGCCCCCCGGCTTGACCTCGCAGTAAATGAGCCGCACGCACGGCGGACCGCTTCGGTTACTGTTTACTACTTAGTAGTTGTGAGTGGGTAATAATAGCGAGAAAGAGAGAGAGAGAGCCATGGAGCTGCTGGTTGCTGTTGACTAGCCTGACGATTGCACCACTCGGTAGAACCGACTGCGTAGGACCGGGGCTTTGTGCAATGAAGGTCATGTTCGCGCTATGGCTGACCTCGGTATTGGCCAACTGCCTCCTGGTGTCGGCAAAGTTCACTTACGATGAGTTGATAACCGCTCCGAGGCGGTCGGAGGCGGTTCCAAATCTTGACGGCACCGTTGCGGTGTATACATCGCAATCGTGGTCTTTCGATACCAATTCATGGTCTGGCACAGTCGAGCTTCTGTCGATTAAGCAAGCCAGTACCAGCGTGCTGCTGCATACCACTGACGTTGACGATATTGCCTGGGCGGGTACTGATGCCTACACGTTGCTGTATCTCAACGGCTCGTCGTCTTACAGTTCGCTGTGGTCAATTGACTCCAGAAATGGCGCCTCGAAGCAAATTTTTGAATTCCCCGGATCAGTATCCAACCTCAAAGTCCGTCACACTCCTTCTGGTGTGAGGGTTGCCGTCGCAGGCTGGGCCACTCCTGATGGCTCGCTGCTGTCCCCGGATGCTCCAGCAAAATCTGATTCGGGACTTCTATACGACAAGATTTTTGTGAGACACTGGGATTACTGGCTTACCGAGAACCGCAAGTCCGTATTTGGGCTGCTTCTGGACTCTGCAAATCTTTCGACATTAAAGCAGCCGTTTACCAACTATATTGGCACCACCACCATGGAATGCCCTGTCATGCCGTTCCCAAGCAGTGGTGATTTCGACTTGCATGATGACAAATTTGTCATCACTACCAAAGCACCCGATCAAAACCCGGCAACGACAACCGCCACGTATTTCTACGTGCTCAAGTACGAGGCACCGTCTAGTCCCGCCACCGCGCTTACGCCTCTTAATAGCTTTGGACTCGGTGCCGCTTCCTCACCGGTGTTTTCGCCAGACGGCACGAAAATCGCTGGTCTGGTAATGCTGGAAAATGGCTACGAGTCCGATCAGAACTTGGTATTTGTTTACGATCTCGCTGCTGACGGTTCGCTAGTGTCTTATCGGGCCGTCACCGACGGTAAGAAATTCGACCGCTCGCCTGGCGCAGTCGCTTGGGCACCCGACCGCAATAACGTTTTGTTCTTATCCGGTGGAGACCATGGCCACGAGGTGATTTGGCGGCTGGACCTTGATAATCCTGACAAGGGCCCTGTCAAGCTTACGACCGATCATTCGGTCGCTGCGTTTAGCTTTCTTGCTGGATCATCCGACCGACTATTACTATCCTCGACTGGTATTACAAAGTCAATGTACTACGAGACGTATGAATATGCAGCCGACGCAGTTCATCTCATCCTGGGTCCAGCGTCTCCTTCAACGTTAACTGAATCCCAAGTTGGCGAGTTCTGGTTCACTGGCACTCGAGGCGTTCAGGTTCACGGTTTCATTGTTTACCCGAGCAATTTCAATCCCAGCAAAAAATATCCGCTTGCGTTTCTGATTCACGGCGGACCGCAATCTGCCTGGGATGATTCGTGGAGTACTCGATGGAATCCGGCAGTTTGGGCCGACAATGGTGCCGACGGTTACATCGTGGTGACGATCAACCCTACTGGATCGACGACATATGGCAAGGATTTCACCGACAAGATCCAGAATAACTGGGGCTCTTACCCATATATGGACCTTGTTCTCGGACTCGAGTATGTGGTCAAGGAGTTCGATTTCATTGACACTGAGCGCATGATTGCCGCCGGTGCGTCTTACGGAGGATACATGATCAACTGGATTCAAGGATCAGCTCTTGGCCGTGTGTTCAAGGCACTTGTCACTCACGATGGCGTTTTCTCCACTCTCAACCAATTCTCGTCTGAAGAGCTCTACTTCCCGATCCACGACTTTGGTGGTCTGTTCATGGATAATCAGATGGGCTATCACAAGTATAATCCCATGAACAGGATGCATAGATGGGCAACACCGCACTTCATAGTGCACAATGCAAAAGATTACAGACTGCCCGAAAGTGAAGGGCTGATTGCATTTAATATCTTACAGGTCAAGGGGGTTCCATCTCGGCTTTTGCACTTTCCCGATGAGAACCACTGGATTCTGAAGCCACAGAACCTGCGAAGATGGCACAAAGAGATCTTTGAATTCATAAACATATACGCAAAGGCAAACGAGCCTGCACCGTTACGATCAACTGTAGCCTATCAGCTAGATAAGGGGCCAGCTTTCAAGCTTCTAGAAGAAATTGCCGACGGCGTACGTGGCGATGTTTTGGTGATATAAAGTCACAAAGTCAAGGCTTGCATATGAGAAGATTATACTATATGTAGCTATACATTCAGGTTCTTCTCATTGCCCATCGAGATCAACTTCATCCGTGTGTAGAATATATCGGGTAATATGCCGCTTGACAGCCGGCATCTCTTTGGCGGCTTTGGTCAACGACTCCTCGATGGGTGCTGGCGCATTCGTTGATTCATCTTTCTGAGCTGGATGCACAATCAAATCCTCTCGAATTGGTTCGACCTTAATTTTTATGACTTCGGAAGGCTCACCGGCACTAACCCGATTTGATTCGTCTACGGCGATCGGCACGGTCGTACGGCTTTGCTCCAATGATATAGAAGCACTCGGGGGTTCAGTCGTAGGAGATTCCAGGAAAGTCTTAATAAGTTCAACCTCATTGTAGATCGCATCAGTTGCAAGTGCCACCTTTTGAATCGATTTGTTAGTGAGCCGAATTGAGGAAGCAATGTCAGTCATGCCACGTTTGAATTCTGCCTTGGTCACATAATTAGCAGTTGCTCGTTTGACTGCGTTGGCTCGATTATTTATCCGGTCAGCAAAAGTGCAAGCATTCAAATGATACATCGGTTTAGTTACCAGTTGTAGAATCATATTTTGCTGCATGTTCACCCAGCTTTGCGGCTATTGCTGCCAGTGAGTTCTGGGCATGCTGAGTTTGCTTGGTCGCCTGCTCGGCACCATCCATGACTTGTTTAACGGCTTTCTCAGCAAAGACGCGGGACTCCTGGGCTTGAAAATTGAGCTTGCGCGCCCAATAGATTGGATCATTTGCCTCGATGCTTTCTACTGTACAGCTGGCCGTTGCCTGCGTTACCGAATCAAACTCATTTGCTGTTATCTCTGGTCCAGCTGGAGGGGATCGACCACGCTTCTTGTTGGTCGGCGGATCGTTCGAAGTCATGGCGTACCAATGGTATCGGGATATGGTAGATAGGTATGTCATAAGAAGAGTACGAGGATGGAAAAATGGGGGGAACGTGTCGCTGTCGGTAATCGATACCAAGGCGACCGCGACGTGCTACCTGCCACGCACTGCAAGCTCTTGCGCGCAACTGGCTCGCGTCTAAGTAGAGAGCCAACGTAGCGGCGAATACCTGGGCAGCGAAAGGCCTGACATCGGTTTTAATTGAAGCTGAAAACAGTAGTAATTGGAAGAGAATAATGTGATTGTCAAAATAACCTATGTACAGTATGACTCGACGGCATTCATCTGTCTGCACGCGATACAAAAAAAATGATAACGTCTCTGAGTATGCTTTTTAACACTAAACCAGCAGTTCAAGGTCTCAAATTGGCACTAATAAAAAGTCAGAAAAAACAACTCTCCCCCCCCAGATAGTTAGCTGGCGTCAAAAACATATGACCTACCCTTCCTCGTTGAAACGCTGGTCAAGGCGCTGAGTGAACTTCATGAACTTCTCACCGCACTTCTTGATACAGTCAGACTCTTTGCTGGTCAGCGCCTTGGAAGTGAAATCGTTGACACAGTTCGTGAAGCAGCCTCCGACAAGGGTCATGTAAGACTATAACCTGGGTTAGCTATATTCTGTTTGAGGCCGATGTTCATTCCAAAATGAACCAGTGGACTACCACGCACAGTAGCAACGCTCTGCATCATCAGATCCATGTTGATCTTCTCGAGCTCCTTCCCTTCCTTTGGTGTGATATTATCCATAGTGCTTGAATTGATATCTGCTTAATACCATACAATTTGACTGCTTGGTCTTTGAAATCAGCAAGCTTGAAATTTGACAGATTTCTCCGGATAACTTTCTCGATCTAATCGTCAAAGTTCGCTGCAGTTACGCCTCCATCAGATTTTAAGGGGTTTGTGAAATTCGAGATTGCCGCAGCACCAAGACGGTCCAGCCGTCATCCACTTGCCAGATTTGAGGAGGTCAGTTTAAACCTGTTCCGAAGATTGGTTTATTTTGGCAGACTTCCAAAGAGATAGTCGCCCCCAATGCAATGGTAATGGCAGTTCGGAATGGTTCGGAGACCGGAACTGGCCCGAGGAGACGGAGATCTGGGACCGGGGCAGTCAACAATGTCGAGCCGTCGATGCTTGATCCCCTGGATCAGGCGTATTACGATCCACTGATTCATCTACGAGAAGTCTTCAGCACACCGCAGAGCCTCAATTCACTGCAGAAAGCAAGAGATCATGTACATGCATACGGAGAGGCTGTTGATACCAAAATGGTGGATCTGGTGGCAGAACAAGAGGCCGCTGAACCAAGCGTGCAGCGCGTCGCCAACGCGCAGGAAGAGTTAGTCGGCATCTTCTCGCATATCGAGACAGTTCATGAGCGAGCAGTTGTAGCTGAAGGTGTGATTACTGGCATGACTGCCGACATCAGGAAACTCGACGAAACCAAACGGAATCTGACAATGTCGATGACCATGTTGAAGAGACTGCAAATGCTTTTGACCGCCTACGAACAGCTGTCCATATTTTCACTTAATCGGCAGTACAAAGATACAGCGCAACTACTGGACGCTGTGGTTGAACTTGTAGCGCACTTCAAGTCATACAGATCAATTTCTCAGATCGCGACGTTGAGTAAGAACGTGGCAGAGCTTCAACTACAAATTTCAGAACAGATTATAGCAGATTTCGAAGCGGCTATTGAAGGCCGACGTCCAGAAATTTCTGGCGAGCGGGCGCCTGCGCTAGTGGAAGCCTGCCTGGTTATGGATGCTTTAGGCGATGGCTATCGAACTCGTTTGGTGACGTGGTATTGCAATATACAACTGAAAGAATACCGCAACATTTTCCGCGGAAGCGACGAAGCGGGATCTCTGGATAACATATCTCGACGATACTCTTACATGAAACGGCTACTGAAGAGCCTTGAGCCTCAGATTGCGCAGATGTTTTTACCCGAGTGGAAGGTGCAAGAGCAACTTTGTCGAACGTTCTGTGAGATCACACGGGACGACTATATCTCTAACCTGTCTCGAGCAGGTAACAATATTAACGTTGACCTGCTACTGAAGACACTCGAAGAGACTATGGAATTTGAACAGTTTCTTGAGCGGCGGTTCGCTACTGCAAATTCTAGGGTTTCAATGGAGAGCGGAATGAGCGACAAAAGTAATCTTATATTTGGCAGGGCCATATCTGAAGCATTTGAACCTTATCTGGGTCTATGGGTGGAGTCACAGGACCGCAAGCTGTCGGCATTAGTGTCACAGTACAGTAATCAAATGCTGATTCCACCGGATAGCGAAGACGAAGTATCTCAGCAGGTGCTTCAGTCATCGGTTGACTTCTTCTTATTTTACAGACACCTTCTTGCGCAATCTTCAAAAATATCTACAGGGTCACAGTTACTCAAGCTTTCCGAGACGTTTGACAAATATCTGCAGCAGTACGCTGACAAAGTTCTATCGGCGCACATCATTGATCATATCGCTACTGATCGAGATGTTCAGATCACATGCATGATCCTTTCTACAGCATATTACTGCGAGACCACCACCGATCAATTGGAGCAAAGAATAAAAGAAGCCATTGATGAGGAATTCAAATCAAAGATTGATTTTGAAAAAGACCGGGATGCGTTTCTGGCAGTTGCAAACTCCGCCATGCAGAGTTTGGTGCGAAAAGTAGAGATTGATACTCGTCCAGCCTGGAGAGAGATGGTGAACTCGAACTGGGGTCGGCTGGACAGTGTGGGCGATCAGAGTGGGTATGTGACCGAGCTGGTGAGGATAGTCGAAGCCGATGTCAAACAGGTTTCAGAGCACATGAGCAAAGATCTTCACATCAGGTCATTTTGCGATCGGACTGTGGAATATGTGATCAACACATTTTTGGCTCATATCTCTCGCTGTAAGCCGATGACCGAGATATGCGCTGAACAAATGCTGTTGGATTGCTATGTGCTGAAGAAGAGCCTACTACGGTTACCGATCATCAACCAAGGTCCGGATGTACAACCATCCACACCGTAAGTTTTTTCTTGTAATTAAGGGATTGAACCTATGTAGCTAACAAGTCAGGTATACCAATGTTGTTAACCGAGCCGTTGGACGGCTGGAAGCGGTTTTAAAAGCCATATTAACAAATACAACATCAGAGCTTCCAGAGAATCTTAAACAATACATTTCGACAGCGTTATTTTCAAGAAGAGCACTGCCAGACAAATTTAGATGGGGCGGACACAATTAGAGACGGCATTGATAAAAGAGCTCAAGGACTTTTATCCGCGAGAGGGTAGAAAGGAAAGACTATGCACGTCATTATGTACATATATGCATTTATAATCGATCGATATACAGTTTATTCTTTAATTTATCCAGCCTAAAGTACAACTTTTGAGATAGGTACATAAAATAAGTAGTTAAGTTTAATCGAAGAGACCGAATCCCATGTCGTCGTCAGACTGCTCCTCCTCCTCAGCAGGAGCCTCCTCCACAGCGGCGGCAGACTCGGTAGAGGCAGCAGCAGCAACAGGGGCGGCAGCGGCGTAGGCGTCAGGGTTGGCAATTCTGTCCTTGATAGCCTCCGAGCCGTCGAAGGTGTACTCGGTACCAATGGAGATAGCCAAGACCTCCTTGTAGTGGTTGAGAACCGAGTGGATGACAGACGACAAGGTGGGGAAGCCAATGGCGAGCGAGATCGAGGTGACGGTGGCAATGGCAGACGAGAAGCTCTTGACAAGGGTCTCCTCCTCGATGTCGAGAATGTCAGGAGTGAAAACCTGTCCCTGGTCGTAGACCTGGATAATGGCCATACCGTAAGTGAAGGGAGAGATGTTCAACATGTTGAGCAGGGTAGCTTCGGAAGCACCAACACGGGTGTTGGCCGACACAACCTGGACGTCCGAGGTAATTTCAATGGTACCACGAGCAATCTTGGTGGGGACACCGAGGGCCTGGAAGAAGGAGGTCTTACCGGGCTCCATACCGGTGTTACCAGCAGGGACCCAAACGTCCTTGGGGGCAATGGCACCAGCACGAGCGGGGGCAGCGACCTTGTTGGCGACAATAACCTCACGGATCTCCTTGAGATCGTTGTTGGTGAAGACGAAGCCAACGTTGCCTCTGACGTAGGGAAGGAGACGCTCGAACTCGGGGAACTCGGTGATGAATCCACGGATGGCACGACGAACCATGGTGTTCTTGCCCATCAGAATGACACCGTTGCCACGGAGAGCACGACGGATCTCGTGCATCTGCTGGGACGAGACATTGTCAACGCCGACGATGAAGATGCTCTTGTACTCCTCAAGGAGGGTACGGAGCTTGGAGAAGTATTCGATCTTCTTTTCACGAGTGCCTCCCATGTCTACTCTGTTCAGGAAGAAAGGATGTTTAAAGGACTAGAAATTAGTGACCGTGCTCGTCTGACAAGTATGAAATATCAATTCTGATAGACGTAATCTCTACATACCTCGGATGATTTGTTGGTTTATATGACCTGTTTTGATGTACAGATTAAGACTTCATCTCCAAATTCGAGATCCGCTTAGGTTGAATGCTCGCATCGTGGCTAGCCTCCCTGCCATAACGAATAAGCGTGACTGCGAATTAGTGCTACCGATCCAAGGAAACTCGTTTTAGGGCACGCACGTTGCCCTAATATAATCCACGTGATGCACATCTCCGCCAGCGACAGTACAGTTGTGCAGTTACATAATCACTCGCGGCCATGCGTAGTCAGCAGAAGGTCGTGGAACTTCGCCGAATTTACTGAGAATTTCCACCGGCCGAAGTTACCCGCATTAAACTGGGGGCGCTGACAAGTCAAGATTTCAATTTGGGCAAAAAAAAAAAATACACCACCCAGCATTTCTTATACGGGCAGATCATCCAGTTCCTGCTTCAGAGACACAATCTTCTCTTAGAACATATATTTTTAACTCCAGCAAGGATTGCTTGCGCATATCAGTTTGGATCCTTTGCTGTCTGTTTGTGTATAAGTTACAATGGTTAAAGACAGTGCTCTTTACGACCTGCTTGGTAAGTTGTTATCTCTCTGTCATGGTGGATTTAGCATGAATCGGTAGACTTGCATAGCCGATTCTTTCTACTAAATACCGCATGACCGAGAATTTTTGGCGTCTTTAGATTTATTTCATGGTGTAGAGGTTTACTAACTTCGATTGACAGGCGTCCCACCCACTGCATCTGATGCTCAGATCAAGAAGGCCTACAGGTAAGTTGCTCGACCTGGTTTTTATGTTGTCCCGGATTCTCATATCCTTGTTAGATTGAATGCCTTGAAGTACCATCCGGACAAGAACCCAAACAATCCAGAGGCCGCCGAAAAATTCAAGGATTTCTCGCACGCGTACGACATCCTGTCAGATCCACAGAAGCGACAAGCATACGATGACTTTGGCATGGAGGGATTGAACGGTGGCGGTCCCGGTATGGGAGGTATGGGGGCTGAGGATTTGTTTTCTCAGTTTTTTGGTGGTGGCATGTTCGGTGGTGGTGGTGGTCGACCATCAGGTCCACAGCGTGGCAAGAATATCATGCACGGTTTGCAGGTGTCCCTCGAGGACTTGTACAAGGGGAAAAATGTCAAGCTCGCCCTTACGAGATCGGTTATCTGTGAGAAGTGTAATGGTAAGGGTGGAAAGGATGGTGCTGTGAGGACTTGCAACACTTGCGGTGGATCTGGTGTGGCTGCGTACCAGAAAAGAATGGGTCCGATCATTCAACAATTCCAAGGACCTTGCAATGCTTGTGACGGTGTTGGAGAGATTATCAACAAGGAAGACCGTTGCAAGACTTGCTTGGGCAAGAAGACTCAGAACAAGAAAGAGGTCCTCGAAGTCAACATTGACAAGGGTATGGCCAACGGTCAGAAGATTGTTTTCAATAAGATGGGTGATGAGCGCCCAGGTATCATTCCCGGCGATGTCGTTGTGGTCGTCGACGAAAAGCCGCATGACAGATTTACCCGCAAGAAAGACGATCTTTATTACCATGCTAAGATCGATCTATTGACCGCTTTGGCTGGAGGCAGCTTTGGCATCCAGCAGCTTGATGGCGAGTGGCTCAAAGTTGATCTTATTCCGGGTGAGATTATCAGTCCTGGATTGATCAAGGTTTTGGAGGGTCATGGTATGCCGTCTTACAGACTTCATAACAAAGGAAACATGTACATCGAGTTCGAGATTGAGTTCCCGAAGAATCATTTTACGACTCCAGAAAAGCTCGCTCAGTTGGGAGAGATCTTGCCGGCACGACCTGCCCTTGGTATTCCTGCGGATGCCATGACTGAAGACGTCGTTCCGACCGATGTCGATCCCATCCAACAAGCTCGCGCTGAAGCAGCCACATACGAGGACGAAGAGGAGGAGGGTGGTGCACAAGGTGCGCAATGCACGAGTCAGTAAGCTCGCATGAGTTGGACGTCAGACAAATCAAGTTGGGAGAATCGATTTCACCGAATCATCTGATTGCTCTTAACTAGATTCTGTAGGTATTAAGATGGCATGAGTAAAAATTTGGGAAGTTTAGATGTTGTGGGTTATTTGTTTCTATTTTGTTGTTACTGTTAGCAAGGAAATATCTTTTATTTTGCGTCCCATTTATTTTTTATGCTCTGATTTTATTGAGAAATCTCGCTTCGTTTTCGCTCTATACTCATGCATATGTTTCTGGCAGCAGCAGTTGACTTGTTTTAAACTTGCTAATGAATAATGACTTTAAGAGGATAACTCCAATATCTTGATTATTATAAATTATACTAGTCCGGCAAATAGAAAAAAAACCAACAGATGTACAAGAAGTATTGAATTCTTTCAAGAGAAATTATTTGACCTTCCGAAGATTCCTATCCGCCCGGTTGAGTTTTGCACCCGAGTTTTCCACATCATCTTCGAGCATACGGAGCATCTCACTCTGAAGTTCCAGTTCGTCATTTATATCAATGCCGATCTGCCTCTGTCTGTGCAGAATCTTACTGAACTCTTCTAGAGTAGTATCCTGATCTTCCATTTTTGCCATTTGAAGCTTGAGCAGCCCTTTATTGTCTAGTGGTCGTGTCTCTGAAGTTTCCGTGAGGGGCCCAAATACTCGACGAGCAGAGCTTGAGACACTGCCTAGGACGCCTTTACTACCGCCTGTGAAAAGTGCTTGCTTGTCACTCGATAACTCGTCATCAGTACTAGATTGCTCTGAACTAGGTGGCGCTCTTGCAGATACCGTAGACGCCAGCTTCTCAAGCCCTTCTCGTTCCTTTCGAACAAGATTCAATAAATCAGTCCTTCGCCGAAGTTCACCTTCACCGACAGAATTTCGCAGCTCTTTCAGACCACGCTCAAGAGTCACAATTTTTTGCCCTGACTGAACGAGACATCTTTTTGCTTCTGCAGATGCTGAAACGGATTCCAGCACGCCGTTTTTCATAACACCAGATCCCGCCAGCATGTCTCGATCGGATAGAAATTTACGAGCATCGTGTAGAAGTGATTTGACTTCGTGCAGAGTCTCCTGCCACACTATCGGATCGGCAACGTTCTTCCCCGACGAAGTCAGTAGAGCATTGCTCCTTGAATTTGACGATGATAACAAAGAGCTGGCACCTTGCGGGCCCTTATTTCTGTCCAGACCGAGGAAATCGCGCCATGGCTCGCTGTATCGCCATCGTGTGTCCGGATCCGTGTTAACCTCCTTGAGGAATCTGTCGAGTCCAATGCGACGCTCTTCAATAACATCCGCACTATCGTTTCCAAACAGCTTCTTTTTGGGTAGCTTAAACGGACAGTTTTCGTTCACAAACTCCTCCATATCCGCCACAAGCCGATCAAAGTCTGAATATCGTTTGATAACAGTGTACGACCGCAGCGCTAGCCTGACTTGTATATTATACACCGTGTGAGGCTTTGGTATTGGATTGATGGACACCGTCCGAATCGATAACTCGACATCTGACATCTTGTACTTGATATTGTGGATGTCCGGTGCTGATCTGACGGTGCTGATCTGCTGGTGCCGATCTGCTGGTGCCCTCTCCAATCTCGACGAGTTGTCTAGAAGCGGAAGAACGCGCGGGAGACGTAGTCGTAGAGAGAATCCGAAAGACTGAGCCCCTGAATATTAAGGCATGCTCGGCATACAGATAAGTAGACTATCAAGGGATCTCGGTAAAAGATAAGACCACCTAAAAGATACTAAACCTGGCAGCCTAATTACGTTGATCGAGGATTTTTTAGAATTTGCTTCATTTTTGGTCGCCAACCGCTAATCTGGAGAAAGATAGCGACCAAGCTGCAGCAAATTTTCCGACGATGCGGTTCCATGAAAGCTTCTGGCCAAATTTTATTACAGTGTACAGCATAGTAGTCTATATGCTAGAGCGAGTCTTAAAAATATTAATTAGTTAGTCAACCGATTCTATATACTGCATAACATCAAATTGAGAGCATCACAGCTGCAAACGTGTTCGCTTTATCGTCAGAGAGGTGACAGAAATGTAGGGAACAGATTTGAGTGAGAGTAGTAGGCGTACTTAAATAAACTAATCCAAGTTACTCTTCCTTCTTCTCCGTCACAGTCTTCTCTTCAGCGGCTTCTGCTGCCTCGCCAACCTCCTCTGTTTTGTCCTCAACTGCACCTTCAACTGGAACGTTCTGCTTAGCCATTTCAGCCTTCATCTTGTCAAGCTCGCTGATAAACCAAGTCAATACACCCCACAAGCAGCCAGCGATAACTGTCAGTATCATAAAGTGTTTGTTGAACGTCGCCACACTGAGCGATATCAAGCACACTAGCAGAGCTGCGAACGAGCCGTGAGTGGCTCTCACCAGAGTAGGTGTCGTACCTGGCGTGAAAATAGATTCCCAAAGTTCTCCAACAAAGCCCATTTTAATATGTTTCCTTTTAAATAGACTATCTGTAGTAGCGGATTGTCGAAATTTCACAATCTCACAAGAATCTAAAGAACAAGTGTCAGCTCGCCTCTGGAGCTTCTCTTTTTTGTCGTAGCTATAACTTTGGACAAGACAACAAAAAACTTACACTGGCTGAGCAATTTATCAGCAGAGTTCGTATGTGAGATGACAATTGAGGATATGATGGCTGACGTGACGCACCGACAGATCTTTCGGCCCTCGAGGAATGCTATCGATAAAGTGGATGGGAGCGACTTGCAGATTGTGCCACGGCAGTCAACTTTTTTGGGCAGCACCAGCCCCTGATTATCAGGCTCCCCAGCTGCTGATACAGCATTCGGCCCTCATGCAAGATTATCAATCTATTGACTTGTTCATGAGATCCGGATCGTTTAGAACTAAAACATGCGTTGGAAATACAAGCAGCTACAGACCAAAGTCATTTAGTAGGATACATGCGGGCGAACGCGGGTGTAGGTCACGTTTGTTCGATAGCAGTCTGTCTTGTTTATTCCTTTCAAAGATACTTGCTTTGCTTTCGCATTCTGTTTATAGGTGAAGTAGACTCGTCTGGGATCTTCTACTCCATTTCTACAAACACAAGTCAAGGCCCGCCTGGAGTAGCACTCGTTTGCTTGATTAAATTGCAGAGTACTTCGACGTCATTTCGGCCTAGTTCCCGTTCAATTTAGATGGTTCCCAGATATATATAAAAGCTCTATCTGGTCCTAGTTTTTGGTACTTGACACTTGAATTTTTGATCCTATTTCACTGTCCATCAGAAATACCACTTGCACGATATATGCAAATGTTACTTGAATTATGTCAGATACGGCCATATCATGGTGGATCACAGTTCCCCGTCCGATCAACAACCGTTAAGCGCCATTGAGCCTGCTTAGTACTGCGGTGGGAGACCACGCTGGAATCGTAGGTGCTGTATCTTTTTTTTGTTTTTTTTTTCCTGTCTTTTATTTTTGCATCAAATATTGGTTCGTAAATGCCTTCTTGATTATGGTAGGTGGACGAGTATGATGAGCACGGCGCAGTGCCAGTGCTTGGGGCTACGTTCAGCAAAGCATATGCACGTAGTCCACTATTAAATACCCAATGAACGCTTGTTATCCAAAACTGCGTATGCAGAATAATAATTGCAACATACTGAACCAATACATACAATTATGAGGTATCTGTCTCTTTGGAGGTTGGCGATTCGGTAGAATGACTGCCGTTGAATTTCGCCAATTCTTTCTCATCTTTCATCTCGTAAGAATGCTCGGCCAGAGGGAACTCTCTGGTCTTGACCTCTTCGGCGTACTGAGAAATTGCACTGCCTAGTACACCGGCTCCATTCACGTACTTTTTGACAAACTTTGGAGTGAACTTATCGAATACTCCAAGCATATCCGGTTGGACCAAAATCTGTCCCGAGCAAAACTTACCAGCGCCAATACCAATGGTTGGAATCAATAAACTTTCGGTGACTTTTTTTGCGACTGGGGTGGGAATAGCTTCAAGCACAATTGCAAAGCAGCCAGCCTTTTGTAACGCGATAGCCGAGGCCATTAGTTGGTTTGCTCCGTGTTCTGTTTTGCCTTGGACTCTGAACCCCCCGAGTGCTGTACTTCGCTGTGGTGTGAGTCCAATGTGACCCATAACGGGTATGCCTGCGGTCGTAATCGCTTTGATTGTAGCTGCCATTTCGACTCCACCCTCCAACTTGACTGCTTCAACAAGGCCTTTCCTAATCATCTCCACTGCGTTCGCAACAGCCTGACCGGGAGACACCTCATACGACCCGAATGTCATGTCGCCAACTAAAAACGATCTTTTGTTACCCCGGGAAACCGCTCGACAGTGATGATGCATCTCATCTTGTGTCAATTGATTTGTATTGTCATATCCCAGAGCCACCATGGCAAGTGAGTCACCAACAAGTACTATATCAACTCCATTGCTATCAGCCAATCGAGCAGTCGGATAATCATATGCCGTCAACGCCACAATAGGCACACCATCATTATATAGCTTGCGTAGCGTGTTCAGTGTCACTTTCGATGTGGACGATCTGGTCTTGGCCGGACTAGTGTCTGGGTAACTACTATAAGTCCGTAGGATAGTGGTGCACGTGTACTTGCTCGCTCGGCTTGCGTGTAGCTGGCATGCGTCAGCACCGAAGCGACACAATTTAAGCAACATTATGTCTGTCGTTATACAGTTCTGCTTCTGTCGGAGGTCGGCAGCAACATCTCGCTGTGCTGAATGAAGAAAGCATGGTTATCATTGACCACCCTCGGCAAAACAAAAAGTATGCTGTCTACGCCGAACTTTGGAGACCATTTAGGGCTGCGAAAGGAGAGAGTACCCGGGGACGACTGGGACGACTGGGACGAAGCTCTGACGCTGGCTGCAACTGTTTTTGTCTAATTTCGCTTGTACCTTAATCATAGAACTGAACTACTTATTTCGTGATGATATATTATACAATAACTTATTTACACTCGTAAATGAACCATAAAACATCGTTAAACTTATATACAAATCCCAGCGATTTCTCCGACATGATTACACTGACTGCGCACGATCAGAGCTTACCTCCTAGATGATTTTCGCGGATAGGTTCGCTTACTGCCGCCATGTTTAAAATAAGACGATCTTGATGACGACGACTGTGAACTAGTTTGACTAGTCGTTTTAGATATGGCACGCATAGAGGCCGCTCCTCTTAATGCTACTGTACCGACTGTCGGAATTATCGGCTTTGGCCTGACAGGCGCTACCTTTGATAGCTTTCGGAACTTAATCAGTACCTTTTCACGCCCGGTCTCATACCTGGCACTATTTTTACCAAGTACGAGGTATGAGCTGGCAAACCCATTGCGCCTTGTTTGTGAGAACTCAGCCAGTGCATCTTTGACAACCAACTGGTGAAACAGACGCTCAATAACTCTGCGATCTAGATCCTTGCCGGATCCGTACCCTGGAGCGTGGTCGTGGCCACTTTCTAGAATTTTTGCTGTCCTGGCTCCTCTGACAATATCCATGTACTGCAACAGCGTTAAATTCTGATTTCTTAGTGAATTGACTAGTCGAATGATGTCGTACGCAAGAGCCGACAAATCTTTCTCTTCAAACTCAGCTGTTTGCGCTCTTCTGCAGTTGTCGCATCCACGCCCACACTTTTGTGCATTGAATGTTTCATTGAAATATCGCAAAACTTGCTGCCGTCGACAGTCGAACTCATTCTCACAATACTGTAACACTTGCAGCAACGCGTTCGTCTGCTTCTCGCGCGTGGCATAGTTGACGGATTTGTCTCTTTTAATGAGCGAGAGCATAGACGATGCATCACGATATGTATAAAAAAGAATACATTCAGATCTGTTACCATCGCGACCAGCACGACCAGTCTCTTGGTAATATCCCTCCAACGTTCTCGGAAGCGTAAAATGTACAATAAATCGAACGTCAGGTTTGTCGATGCCCATGCCAAACGCTACCGTGGCGCAAATAGCCTGAAAAGTTCCATTTTGCCAGCCTTGTTGCACCATGCTTCGCTCCTCATTATTCATTCCTGCATGATAATGGTGAACTTTTAAGCCATATCGTCTTAGTTTTTCTGCGGTATCCTCGCATGAATTTTTTGAATGACAGTAGATAATCCCAGATTTGCGTGGATATTTGGTCTGCATTAGTTCACTAATCTCTTCCAGTGCCGTAGCTCGCTTCGGTCGAACTTCGTAAAAAAGGTTAGGTCTATTGAAGCTCTGCTTGAAGATTTCGCAGTCCTCCATTTTCAAGGTATGGGTGATATCCAACTGTACACGGTCATTTGCCGTCGCCGTAAGGGCCAGTATAGGTATGCCAGGAAATGCAGTTTTGAAGCTGCTTAGATTTTTGTACTCCGGCCTAAAGTCATGACCCCAAGAACTCACACAATGAGCCTCATCGACAACAAATCTGGCCAGCAGCTTTTGCCCGTATAAATTAGCAAGCGACGATTGTAGGCGATTGCTGGAAGAGATCATCTCTGGAGACACATATAACAGAGCAATATCCCCTTGGTCCAGCTGGTCAAATAAATCTTGTCTTTCAGCAGTCGATCCTTTAGAAGAAATCATGCCCGCTTTTATGTTTTTTGCAACCAGATTACCAACTTGATCCTCCATAAGCGAGATAAGAGGAGATACCACAACCGTCACTCCCTTAGTTTTGCCACCTTGTACGAGGGCAGGAAGTTGGTAGCACAACGACTTGCCGCCGCCAGTCGGCATCAAAACAAAGACATCCTTACCACCAAGCGTAGCATTGATGGCCTCCAGCTGATTGGATCTAAACGACCTTAATTTGAACGTGTCATGCAGAATTTTTAACAGCTCGGACGACCATGGACGTCTCATCTGCGGATGGTTCTCGTCGATGTCCGGAATATTTTCCAGCACTTGCACATCGTCATCCCAATCATCGAACTCATACTCGTCTAAATCAATGGTCTCTGACTCGGCCTGAGTAGCCAGCACCAAGATTTGATTATTGGTAGATTTCCTCTGTTCATCAGAGTGCTCATTCTGGCGGATAGTTTGGTTTTCATAGTTATTCCTCTGGAAGCTGTTGTCTGGAAAACTGTTACGACCACTATCATGTAAGTCGTATTCTGGCCGCATTTCAGGCATCGGCATAGAGTCCAAGTATGCATCTAGATCGTTGTCAGAGTCTATATCAGAATACGTCTCCGACTGATGACTAATGGGAGATGGACATTCTGGAGACTGAGATTCAATTCTGTATGACTGGAGCAACTTAGAATTGATTCCGGTCGACAGAGCTGGTTCAGTTTTAGCCGGCTCAATAGCTAACAGCTGAGTTCCAGGTTTTGCCGGCACAATAGCTGACAGCCGAGGTGGTGTATCAGATTTTCGCACGAACTTCAATCGCTCAATGTCGTGGTCATTGGTTTTAGCACGTTCTTCACGTAGTAGCGACCGACATCGTTCGAGCAACGCATTCAAGCGCTCTTGTTCTTCTTTGAGTTCTGACCGAATCGCTAATCGTTTTTCCTTAGAGATGCTTTCGTTTTCAGCGTTATCTATCTGCTCCTTCATATTCAACATGCACATATCTGTCAGATTGTTAAGTGTTTCTTGAAGCTCGTGCCAAGTAGTGTTCGCGAAGAATGCATCTTCTGGGTGTGCGGTGCCCAAATCATCCATGTTGGTCGCGGTTTGAATTTTCTGTGGAGATCTACAGACCAGTGCAACGCTATTGGCCTGCTGATCACACGGCAATCCTTCTTCCTGTAAGGAGCCTCGATAACCGAAATCAGCATCAATATCTATATCATCATCGGACACTAGATCGAAGGTGTCTTGACCGGTGTCAGATGGGCCGACGCTTGCAAAATGCGTCAAAGGCTTTCGATCTTGTTTCGTCTGATCGTCAAAAAAATCGTCCTCGATCCCGTAATCCAGGTGCTGAGAAGCATTTTCTGTCATCGTATCTTTTGCCGTCGTGGTTCTCTGTTGTA
The DNA here is from genome assembly GCA_030580395.1 of Myxozyma nipponensis. NCBI lineage: Eukaryota > Fungi > Ascomycota > Lipomycetes > Lipomycetales > Lipomycetaceae > Myxozyma > Myxozyma nipponensis. Next base: position 236,958 of record JAKTSU010000007.1, read on the forward strand.
CTAATAAAGATTTGGGCGGCGTCACTCTTATTTTACGTACTGGCGAGCGTGGTGTGACATTTGCAGGCAGTTTGAAAGACTCGTTAGTCGAGCTAGGATCGTCATCGCTGCTTAAGTCAATAGTGAGGACTGTGCTTGGTGTACCTTGAACCAACTGCCGATTGGCAGGTGTTTTAGAAGCTGGAATTGTTAGAACGACGCGATGGATGCCCATGCTGCAAACATACCACCAAGTAAAGTACGCGAATCAAGTATATTTGTCCTATGATCGGTAATAGGAGTCATTGGATTTCTAATACCACCAGGTGGAAGACTCTTAGAAACTATCAGCCCTGTCTGGTCGGGATCTAATTCACTGCTCTTTCTCTTCCTGCTAGACGACGGTTCGGCAGCTGTAGTTTGATCGGCAGTAGTACTCGACGGCGCATTTCGCACACCGTCAAAAGCTCTTAGAGGATTGGCCACCGCATTTTGTGAAATCGAAGACCGCATCGACACAAAGGGTGGACAATCATCAGCTGTCGGTATCGTGGCCTTGCTGCTGAGCATCCAGTCGATGTGGCGGCCCAGGTTGCTTGGTATTGCTAAAGACATTGATTATTGGTGCTAGACAGGTTACCACTGCCGATCCCACAAGCACATAGCGTTCGAAAGTTCTGCAACGGTAAGAACTTGGTCGTCGATGATGTTGCAGTTGCGCTATAGTTTTTGTTTTGCGTTTTGTTTACTTAGCAACGCGTAGATATGGAAGCGTAGTCGGATCGGGAGAGTTCACGTGACTATTGTCGTCAACCACAGCTACGGGTAAATAGAGAAGAGCAGCTATGTAATTTGTATAATTTGATTACTTCAGTGGAATTATATTATTGAATTATAACAGAGTTGTTCGGGCATCAAGTTGCGCAGAGTAGTAGCTTCAGACGAAACCACAGCTTGCCGCTTACAGAATACGAGGCTTTGGTATCGTGTCATCACTGCGCGCGACGAACTTCGATCTCGCTCTTTGGAGCACCCGGCTTGTGGAAGAATACGCTACACGACCAATCGATTTCGATCAAGAGAGTGAGATCAGTTCATCATGGGTGGATTCAGCTTTGATAACTTTCAGAGAAACAACGCTTTGATGGCCCAGGGATTCCCTGCGCCTCGTGCCACATCAACAGGTACTACGATTGTGGGATGCCGGTTTGAAGGTGGAGTAGTGGTACGACATCCATAAGATCCAGATATTGACGAGTAGAGAGCTGATGCATGATCGATTTTAGATTGCTGCCGATACTCGTGCTACGGCTGGTGATATTGTGGCAGACAAGAACTGTGAGAAGTTGCATAGGATCTGTCCCAATATTTGGTGGTAAGGAAGGAATGATTTGAGAACTACCAGGCGACAATGGCTGACGATCATAGTGCCGGTGCAGGAACAGCTGCTGATTGTGTAAGTTGGGCAGTAATTCTGTTTTTGAATACGGTAGTGAACCTGGTCTAATTTTCAAAGGAATTTGTTACTCAGCTTATGTCATCTACATTGGAGCTACATGCGCTCAGCACTGGCCGCAAGCCCCGCGTGGTGACATGCCTCACACTACTTAAGCAACATCTGTTCAAATACCAGGGCCATATTGGAGCTTATCTGATTGTTGCAGGTGTCGATTCTACTGGTAAGCCAAGTTTCAGCCCGCGGGGTAGCGATTTTGATTGCTAATGGTTATACCGTAGGACCTCGATTGTTCTCAATCCATGCTCATGGATCGACCGACGTTGGCCACTACTTATCGCTTGGCTCGGGCTCGATGGCTGCGATGGCGGTTCTCGAAAGCAACTGGAAAAAGGATTTGACAAAGGAGGAGGCCATGGAACTTTGTGCCAACGCCATCGAGGCTGGTATCTGGAACGATGTACGTATTCACGGTGTGTATTGTTTCGATCTCTCTACTCACATTCATAGCTGGGATCCGGTTCAAATGTTGATATGTGCGTAATGGAAGCTGACCTGGTATGTTAATTCACCATCTACTTGCTGTGTCTTGGACCGTGTTCTAACTCTGTTAATCTATAGCCGGCGAAGCTTTACAGAAACTACAGAACCCCCAACACGAGATCGCTGAAGGAGCAATCGTACGTTTTCCCCAGGGGAACAACCGCCATTCTTTCGGAAAAGATCAAGCCCACGGTCAAGACGATTGCATTTGACGTGATTGAAGAGTCAACGATAATAAAGGATGACGACAAGATGCAGGTCGATTAACATCTGATTTCTGTTGTATATAGATGATAAGAAATCGCCCATGCACATATGTATGAATCAAGAGCAGATAGTTTCCATTGACACTTGATGACGAAAACTGTATTCGACAAGCCAAAGTCTTTAGATGCCTGTAGAAGTGTGGCTTGCTCGCAGTCCGCGCGCCAGTCCAATAAAATAATCAACTCCGTCAAAGACTACCGATTACTTTTATTTGCAACCAATATTTAGACCTTTGAAAGGCCTTGCTAGTCTTGTAGAAGCATCGAATCAATTCTGGCTGTCTCTTAGCCATGCAGGGGAGCTATGCGGCTGGCCCGAGACTTGCGTTGGATACGATGGATGTTTATTCCAACGTGAATAAATTTATTTTTATGAGGGGTGGCCCCGAACCCGCCGATAAAAAGCAAGGTGGTATAACCATACCGGGGATAAGTTGCATATATTGGAAAAACAGAGAAGAAGAGCATTTCACGTGGTCTTGTATCGGAGAATCATATGGATAGACTGAGTTTTGGAAAATAATATGGTTGAGCTTCCGATTACGACTGGTGAGTTATTTTTTTTTTTTTGTTTCCGGGGCAGAATTCGATAGTAGATTTGTCGGTGTCATGTTCTAACCCTTTTACAGTTCGGACAAAGCTCGAGAAAAAATTCAAGGACAATAGAGTGACTGTGCTTGTCGGCGAGACCGGAAGTGGGAAATCTACACGTGCGTATTTGCAAGTTTCGGCTGTCGACGGGCAGAGATCAAGATTGTGAACCGGCCGGCTAATGTTGCAGAGGTGCCTCAGATTATACGATCACTAGATAAACATGAAAGAGTTGCGGTGACACAGCCACGGCGAGTGGCAGCTATAAATCTAGCTAAACGAGTCGCGGAGGAGACAGAGACTACGCTAGGACAGGAGGTAAGCTTACTGCAACTTCATGTTGGGATCGTCCTAACCTGGGATGTATATTGGTGGGGTAGGTGGGATATGCAGTCAGATTCCAGAACATGAGTTCCAAAGCGACGAAAATCAAATTCTTGACTGACGGTATGCTCTTGCGTGAGGTCTTGCTTGATCCCACGCTGGAGCGGTATTCAACGGTGATTTTGGACGAAGCTCACGAGCGAACCGTGGTGACGGACCTGCTGATGGGATTTCTGAAGGAGATCCTCAAGGTGCGAGACAGCTTGCGCGTGATAGTGATGTCGGCCACTATTGACGCTGACCGGTTCAGCTCGTTTTTTGGCAACGCCGAGATGCTGTTTGTGCAAGGCCGCCGGTTCCCGGTCGAACGGTACTATCTGACGAAACCGGTGGACGACCTTGTTGACGCTGTCGTCAGGGCAGCCGTGCAGATCAACTCCAGTGAGCCCACCGGTGACATTTTGGCATTTTTTGCTGGACAAGAGGAGATTGATCGCGCGGCGGAGTTGCTGAGGTCGTTACCGGCCGCAGCAAGTGGTGCCAAAGCCGGTGCCCCGGAGATGGTGCCTCTACCGCTGTATGCAGCTTTGCCGCCAGCCCAGCAGCAACTGGCGTTTGACAGGGTTTCGGGTCACAAGCGGAAAGTGATCCTGGCCACGAATATTGCCGAGACCTCGCTTACCATCTCCGGGGTGCGATACGTGATCGACGGTGGGACGCATAAGGTCAAAGTGTGGCGGCATGATCTGGGGTTGGACAGTTTGTTGACGACTCCGATTGCGAAAGCCAACGCCGCCCAGCGGCTCGGTCGAGCTGGTCGTGAAGCTGCCGGAAAGTGCTACCGGCTCTACACTGAAGAGGACTATCAATCGCTGAAGGCCCAGAGCGAGCCCGAGATTGAACGATGCGACGTTTCGTTCCCGATCCTGACGCTCAAGTCTGCCGGCGTTGACGATATCATGGGCTTCAGCTGGCTTGAGCGGCCCCGAAAGGGAGCAATCATTGCTGCGCTGACCCAGTTATACGTGCTAAAGGCGCTGGACGACGGCGGCAAGATTACCGACCTTGGTCGACGGATGGCAGTGCTACCGTTGGCGCCACACCTGAGTGCAGTCCTGCTGTATGCGCAGCAGATGGCCATTCTCGACCCGGTTCTGGATATAGTTGCCTGCCTGTCGATCGAAAACTTGGTGATGAATCCCCATCCTGACATGCGCGAGGAAGTCAACGAACGGCGGCTGCCGTTTGTCCAGGAATCGTTTGGCATGGGCGATTTGATCGTGCTTCGAAACTACGTGGCGCATTACCGCGGTCTCAAGTCCAAGGACGATAAGCTGGATTGGTGCAAACAGGTGTTCATCAATGCTCGGGCGATGGCCAATGTCGACGAAATTCGCAAGCAACTCGAGCGATATCTCGTCCAGAACACCACCAATGGCGATGCTGACGTTGACAAGCGAATTTTGTCACAGTCTGAACTGTACGATGAGATTGTCAAGTGCTTTCTGAAAGGCTACGTATCTAATTCCGCTCTGGCGATGCCCGACCGTACGTACCGAACCGTCGCTAGCAACCAGACGATTAACATCCATCCTTCGTCGTCCGTATTCGGAAAGAAAGCAGATGCGATCATGTATACTGAATATGTGCGTACCTACCCCTTCCTATGACTTGGCATGTTGCTAATATCGACAGATTTTCACTACGAAGGCCTATGCCAGGATGGTTTCACCGATCCAGCTTGAGTGGTTGCAGGAAGTTGCACCACATTATCTGAGTCGTCGATCGGCAGGTGACGGTTGACAGAATTGTAAGATAGTGTACTTTTACAAAACAAAATGACAAATAACATAAACTGCAATATGAACAAACTCCCCTGAAACCTATTTTACATAACTCATTCACGCGTAGATCTTCAAACATCGGGTCTCACGATGAGTTTCCTCGCAGGCAAGAGAACAGTACCGTGCCGAGCAGCGATTACAGGTGACCGTGCCCCAGAATCCGCATACGCTGCAGAGATGTCGGGCAGGATAGCCGGACGGTTTGACGAAAGCGGCGTTGTAAGCGGCAGCGCCAGCTTCGTCCTCGTCGAACAAGTTCACCAGCGTCTTGCGTGATCCCAGGATCTTACGCACGGCGACTGTTTTCCCGGAAGATGGCACCCGGGGTACATCAATTTTGACTCCTTCGTGGTAGTTCTCGCGCTCGAGCTCGTTCAGTTGCCGCTGGGTTGCTTTGGAGATTGACGGCGCCGCCGTCGTCGACGATGTCGCGCCGGCTGTACCAGCTATGACATGGCTGTAGTACTTTCGACGACCGGTGGTATGGTGTTGAGCGGCCTGAGCTGCCCTTATTTCTTCTACTAGCGTCATCTGTGTGTGTATTCTAAGATATTCTATGTGATGTGTAATCAGGGCAGCTCACCAATTCAATCAATATTCAGCGTCGTCGAGAGTCTGAGTTTCGCCAAAACAAAACGGGGTTTGTACCCGAATGGATCACGAACCTCTTCACCACACACGAACGCGACATTAACCGCGCGACGCGTCGTGTCATAAAATCATGTCAAAGGTTACAGCGGCTTTACATCTTGGCGCTCAGAGTTTTGTTACGGACACGATAGACCTACAGTCTAGCTAGGCTTCCCCGGGCAGTCTGTCAGCCGTGCGTCTCGCGGAAGAACAGGAGAGCACCAAAACCGAGCTGTCGTGAGTGCTCTCCCCCCCCCCAGCTCGATATGTGTGTAGCCCCTGTTCTGTAGATGGTCAAAATGGAAGAGCAGCCCGCCTGCCTGCCATGTGCCCAGTTCCAGGCTGTTCGTTGGTACCCGAAAAGAAAGATTTTGACTTAGGGGTCTCACAACCAAGCAGGCCGAGGGGGATATATCAACCATAAGTCCTATATCAAAACTAGCTTGGTTCAATGTAGAGGCTTTTTTGGACCCGGGCCGGTCGTCCCAGAACATAAACATATTCGTGGTAATCAAGATGGGAATATGAGAAGTCAAGCAATTTTCCACAAATCTGATTACTGACGAGAGAGATCACCGACAGAAGCCCAGCTGCTGGCACGTGATATGCGGTTACCCGGACGGTAGGTAGGTAGGTAAATTTGGGTGCGGCGCGCGGTTTTTCATAATGGGTCATTCAACTACTGGTCGAAGAGAATTCATTAGAGCCAGCCCAAGCCCGGACGAGGTACAGATTGTTGAAGGGATGGCGGAAGACAGTGAGTGTGATTGCTAAGGACGGAGGAGATGTGGTGCTAACCATGTGTGTGTTTTGAAGAGCCATTGAAACGGGCGCTGCTGATGTCGTCGCACGTGGTGCACGGCTACGTTGGTAACCGGGCGTCGACGTTCCCACTCCAGATCCTGTACTGGGACGTGGACGTGATGAACACGGTGTCGTTTTCGAACCACACGGGGTACACGCAGATCAAGGGCATGCGGCACACGGCGGAGGAGATGGCGGAGTGGTTTGCCGGGCTGGAGATGAACACGCTTGCGTCGGAGTACGACGCCGTCGTGAGCGGCTACATCCCCAACGCCGCCGGCGTGACCCAGGTGGGCGAGATCATCCGGAAACTGCGGGCGGAGAATAGCGAGGTAGTGTGGATCCTGGACCCGGTCATGGGCGACGAGAACAAGCTGTACGTGGCGGCGGACGTGGTGCCGGCGTACGAGGCGGTGATTCCGCTGGCGACCGTCATCACCCCGAACCAGTTCGAAGCCGAGCTGCTGTCGGGCGTGGGAAAGTTCACCGCCAAGGCCGACATCCCCAACGCGCTTGATTTGATCTACGAAAAGTACCACGTGCCGAACATCGTGATTTCGTCGGTGGTGCTGCCGGACATGGAGCCGGGGAAATTCATCTGCGCTGGCCGCACCGTGGTCGATCACGGCCGCCGGACGGAGAAATTCTACCTGGAGCTGCCGTTCATCGATGCCTACTTCACCGGCACCGGTGATTTGTTTGCAGCCATCATGTGCGACAAGTTCAACCAGTTTTCCACCACCGTGGTTGCAGACGCCAGCACGCCGGCCGGCGAGCTGCCGTTTGTCAAAGCCGTCGAGGCAGTGTCAAGCATTGTCCAAGCAGTGCTGCGCAACACTGCTGCCATGGTCCACGCCTACAACCGGGCCGAGGACGAGAAAGAGGCGGCGTCGAACGGCACGTATCAGAGACCGGCCAAGGGCACCAAGGAACGAAGGATCATGGACATGAAGCATGGAGAGCTGCGGTTGATTCACAGTCAGGATCAAATCCGCAACACCGACGTTGTCGTAAAAGCCATGTTTTCTGTTTAAACAAACCTTGCAGTAATAGATGACTCCAGTGATGGACTAATAGAACACATCACCCTCAAATGAACTGACGATAATTAAATAGCGAGGTTCGGCGTCTAACGTCGAGAAACCTGACCGCACAGCAAATAACGAGGTGCAATTTTATCCGACCATGCTGTTGACATCGATGGACGGAACTCGGTTAGAAACCAGCTGTTGACATTGATGGACGGAACTCGGTTGGTAGACAAAAAAAAAAAAAAAAAAAAACCTGGGTCATGTAACACCCATGTCGTAACCCGACACGCGATGATGGCGTTTACGGCGTCGGCTTTGATTCACGAGTTCTTCAAGATCACGAGCTGCGTGGCCGGTAGCATTCGATCGCAACGGTCGCGCGCAATCGAGCGGGAGCCGGGAAGCGCGGGTGGGTTGGTGGTGGCCGGCGACGACGGCGACGGCGGCGACAACGGCAGACGGATTTTGAACATGGATCGGCTAAGTTTTCCATTGACACTATTGTATTTGCAGTTTCACATTTCACCGACCCGGTTCAACAAAAACTAGGTGGGAAAAAGTGAATAAAACGACGTGAGAAACTTAAATCGGTTGGTTCACAAGTCGAAGAAGCAGCAGCAGCAGCAGCAGCACATGGAAGGGATTTTTTTTTTGCCTATTTGATCGATAGCATGTGGATGGTATAATTTATCAGTCAAACAGAAGATCACTGCGACAGGAAAAAAGCAAGCTGATACAATAGCCTCTGCGAACGAACTGCAAAGAAGCAAAACCTCGGTCGGAGAATTCAAATGTGCAGAAATAATGCCCCGTTTAACACATGTCTGAGCGCCGGCCCGGGTAGTGGTGGGGCGCAATCCCCCTGAATTGTCATCGGGTATCGGTTCAGATGCGTTTGCGTGGTGGGGAGTTTTTTTTTCGCCGGAGGCTTGTTGCGGTGCATGTCAGACGGGCAGGGTTGACGAGCAGGGGGGGGGGGGTTTGTTTGTTGAGGTGGAAGTTGCAGCAGCTAGTTGGTGCACAGTCTTGGTGGGTGCAGTCTGGTTCCAGACCAACCGACACTGATGACTGCGGTGCTTATACGGCAGGTTACAAGCTTGGCTTCTATTTATCGAGGCAGTGTAGACTCCCCTGTAGAAACTTGGAACGCTTCGCATTTGATCAGTGGTCGCTTATAATGGAAAGCTACATTACCGAGCGTGACGAATGGATAATGGGTAGCACAGTGACGACGGACGTCCCGCGGGTGGTTCCACCATCCACCACCATTCTATGCCGAGGCACAGATGGCAAAGCCGATGCAGTAAAAAAATTTAAAAAAATATAAAAATAAATAAAAATAAAAAATAAAAAAATAAAAAAAATAAATGAGGTTGTGTTCCACTTTTCGCGTTGAAATATCAGCTTGGTCGTGAAACCCAGCAAAAAAAACGCCGGCTCCGTGGCGACGACGAAAAACACTCCCATCTGCCTCTTTTTAGGCCAAGATCCAATAACTAGAGCATAAATAGGCTAAACGGTGGGGTGGGCGGCCCCGGTGGGCCAGGCCAGGCCAGGCCAACTCCAGCGGCCGAGAAGGTCGCCAACAGCAATTTCTAGCCCTGCCTTGGCACCAGATGAAAATGGTTCGGAACTGACCGGGGAAGGGTCGCTACCAAAGTTGGAAAATGAAAAAAAGAAAATAAAAATAATACACACAGGCCCTGGAAGCGCAGTTTGGCGGCGCGCTCTGGAAACACGAGGTCTGGAAACACGAGGTCTGGAAACACGAGGTCTGGGAACACGAGGTCTGGGTTCGTTTGACCGGGGGAGGGTCGCTACCAAAGTTGGAAAATGAAAAAATGAAAAAAATAAATGCAGACAGGCCCGAGACACGAGGTCTCGGTTCGTTTGACCGGGGTTGGAAACAGGGAGGGGAGGAGGGAGGAAGACCCGGGGTTGTTGAACCCGACGGATCGTAGAGTGATGGGCAAACTTGTCGCAAATTGTTTGCGGGGACCGTTTTGATGTGTGTAACATCACCTGGAAACGGAGTTGGGTTTAGTGATGTGCCGGCCGGTCGTCTATTCTATCCCGCAACCACGGGCAAACCACGGTCCAGCTGAGTGTGCATTGCCTCGGACGCCGGCAACAACCGCCGATTGCCGCGGCCGTCATGTTTCCGACAGGTTAGGGGCGCGCCGTGCGAGCTTCTAGGGTTGCCCTTGAAGCGAAGAAAAGAAGGAAAGAAAAGAAGAAAAGAAGGAAAGAAAAGAAAGCAAAAAAGAAGAGAAAGAAGAGAAAGAAGGAAGAGGAGAATCAGGCTGGAGGTTGAAAAAACCTACGGAAGCTCTCAGACGGCAGGAAGCTGGTAGACAAGACTGTTTGTATTGTAGATAGACCGGGACCGCACGACACTGCCGCCCACTTGGCTCGGTATAACTGATATAATATACCGACTACTCAACCAGGCAATGACGGCGAAGCCATCATCATCATCTGACGCAGGCGTGAGCAAAAACAGTTAGTTTGTTTGTTGGTCCGCAGGTCGCCGACGACGACGGCCCGCAGATGAGGAGCAACGAGGAGAGGGAAGAGCGCCCACGACCGGAACCCAAACTTGAGCACGGTCCGGAGGGAGGCTGGCACCCACAACAACCAAGCTCGGTGGCAGATTAATCAGGCTTTCCGGGATGCCGGCCGGTGTCGGTGGCGATGGCGGTGCTACTCCGCTTTTTCTTTCGTTGATCAAGATGCGGTGATGAATATGATTGGCCCTGGGTCCGGGCTCCCGAATTGTGCCTTCCCCCCTCTCTCCCTCGGGACTTTTTTACTGCATTTATCCTGCAGACGGTGGCGTTTAATTTCGTCGTCTCGTCGTCCCGTCGTCCCGTCGTCCCGTCGTCGGTTAGAGGCGGGTCGGGGCATGTGTTGTGCATGCATGCATGCATGCATGCACAGTATGAGTTGTTTACGCCGGCAGCGTTGTTCAACTCTTTTTGCCTGCCGTGGCCAGGGTGCACGTGTGTGTGCGGCAATGCTTGGTGTTGTTGTTCGCACGAGAGTGCGTAGTGGTGAGTGGGTTTGGTGACGGCGCGTGCTGGTGGCAGCTCTGGGCGCCGGGTAAGTCCAACCCGGGGGGGGGGCTATATGCATTGCCGGGGAGTGCCGTCGCGTGTGTTCTTCGCAGTGTGCGTGTGTGTGTGCTCAGATACCGTTTGGCAGGGACGACGGACGGACTACGAGAGGAGAGCAGCACCCAGGCATTTTAAACATGGCGGCAGTTGATCCGCTATGCATTAACGGCAACGGTCTCCTCGGATCCGAGCTCCGGGGGAGGGGGAGGGAGGCGAGGGCGTGATCGATCTCGTCTATATGCAGATGTTTTAAGGTGTCACACTGTTAGCATTTCCCGGCATCGCCTGCTGGGAAACGCTGGCTCCCGGACCAGGAACGTGGTTCACATCTGCTGCTGCGCGCCGCCTGTCCGTACATGATCCTTCACCACGTTGTTGGTTGCGTGTTTCAAAATCAAAAAAAAAAAAAAAAAACAACTGCATCTAATGATCTGGCTTGTTTCGGTTGGGTTCGGCTCGGTTTAGAATTTATGTAGTCAAGACAAATGGTTAGACAATATTTTGTTTAACATCCTAAAGCGCAGATACGCATAAACACCGATCGAGTCCCATCCGAATAAATAAAAAAACCAACAAGACAAGTACTCGAAAAAGAATAAAATATCCCAAATAAATAGATAGATAAAACAAAAACCAGAATCTATAATAATAATAATAATAATAATAAACCCTTGTAATACTATTTTACACATGGAATTGAAACCCAAAAGTTGTATGTTGTGTGTGGTGATGGAACCGAGACCCAATTTCTTTCTTCCCACCAGCCCATTCTCGAGCGTGGTTTGTTTCTTCGGCTCCAGTTTTGTTATGTTCATGTTCCGTTATGGTTCCGATCTGAGGCCCCACCTGAAGACGTCATCGAAAGAAAAAGAAAAAAAAAGAAGACATATTGACAAAATTTGTGAAGAAATGTACAACCTAGACTAAACCCTAGAATAAATGAAAAGGTCGCTTCGGTGGGGTGCTGGAACTAATAAAAGACACAAACAGGTTTTTGATCCGTTCGTCCGTTAATCCGAATGGTCGTGCTTGATAAAGTTGCGGTGAATCTTCTTGTGCCGTCGCAAGTTGGAGATCACACTGAAGCTGCGGGAGCAGCCCTGAAAGTCGCAGAAATATGGCTTCTCGCCAGTGTGGGAGTAGGTGTGGGTTTGTAGACTGGACGGTCTCGTGAATCTCTTGTGGCAGATCGGACACTTGTGTTTTTTCTGCGAGCTGGACAGGATCTTGGAGTTGAACGTAGTCATCAGCGCCGCTGCCTTTTCTGGCGTGGTGCTTCCGGTGTCGGCGTTCGGCACCGTGTTTCCAAAGTGGGTCTGGATGGCTCGGCTGCCGTTGAACAGAATCGACTTCGGTAACCGGGTCAGTTCACACGGCAGGTGGTCTTCGTCAGACTCTGGCTCGCTGATGACAGCACGACGACCCCGGCTTTGCGACGACAGGCTTCGGTTGCGCTCGTGTTTGACCTGAGCAGCAAAGTCAGCTCCGAGCACACGATCATTGAATTCCTGATCGCGGCGACCGCCATCATCCATAGGTTTCTCATCCCCAACATCGTCGTCTTCCACCGGCTGTGCCTGGGTCTTGATCGGCGCGGCCGGAGCCATGACAGGAGAGTGTTCCGTGCTCGACGACGACGAGTGGTAGCTGCTTGATACCGAGCTTTTCCGCCGGGCATGCAACGGCACGGTTCCATCGGGGTTAACTTTGGCACTCATGGAAAGTATTGGCACGAAACCTGGCATCGTAGACATGCGCGATTGGTTCGATTCGACCGCTGCTCGGTTATTAGTCGACTGCCGTTGCTGCTGCTGCTGCTGTTGTTGTTGTCGTTGGTTCTGATCGTGGGACAACCTTTGGTCGTCAAACGAGATGCGCGCGTAAGACGAGGATTGGTGCAGCGCACTGGGATCGACATGGCGCTGGATCTGGGGGTTAATCACCTGGAAGGCCGATGTGCTGGGAGGCGAGTACGACAGATGCCTGGTGGTCGACTCCACCGTCGGAGGGGAAGCCGTAGCGGCGGGGACCATCGACTGTGTGAAAGTGCTGGACACAAACGCTTCCAAGTCGAACCCGTCGTCCTGCTGGCCATGTTGCTGCAACAGCGACACCGATGCAAGACCATTAGTACTAGCAGCAGCAGCAGCAGCAGGCGAGTTAAGCATGCTGAAGACTTCCGGGTGGAACGACCCAATCATGCCGTTGGCGATCGAGTGCCGCCGAAGCCCTCCGGGTACGTTGTTGGTAGACGCGGCGAGCTGTTGCATGGGTAAGTTGGCAGCACCAGCACCAGTAGTAGTAGTAGTAGTAGTAGCGAATGGAGTGATACCACTGTAATTCTGACTGAACGAGCCGCTTGAGAGCGACGACGAAGACGACGATGATGTCGACGACGTCGGACCGCCGGCGACGGAATGCGCCGACATCGACGACCCCGAATGTACCCTGAACATGGACGTGTCGAGATCCGCCGAAGAAGGCGAATCCAGCGGCGCATACGAAAATACCGAATCGGCAATCATTGACTGTGAGAAAACAGCCGAGCCGGGAGTGAGAGCAGCAGAGTTGTCAGACATGGAATTCGACACCAACGCCATTGCTCGGTGGAGGAGGGGGGGAGGGGAGGCGGAGGATTCTGGAGGTGTAGAGGCGTGGGGATCAACAGCACCCAAAGGTGAATAACAGACCAGCAGGCGTGTATGTCAAACGAAATTGACCAAGCGTGGTCAGTATCACTCGCGGGGGGAAGGAGATCGAGGCTGAATGAGCAGGCCAGACCTTGAGAGTTCCGGAGCAAGACCGAGATCGAGATCAAGGTTTGAGCGTGAGCAGAAACCCGGAAGGCAGACGAGACGGTTGACGGAGCTGCAGAAGATCAAACGGCAAATGGACAAATACCGTTCGATAGCAGCAAGAGAGAACAGAAATGCGATGGAAGACAAACAACCACGGCACCAGGAAGATGGGCGTCGTGGAGTAGCGGGCCTACGTATATATATATATATATATTTATGTATGGCGATTTGACGTGTGGTGGTCAGTACGGGCAGCGGGTAGCGAGCATGTGCAGGATACCCACCTGGAGGCTTGTAATCCTGGGTACCTATCTACCCAACATTGTTTTTTCTGTGATCTTGGAATCTAACTCCAGCGGTTGCACCGAGGAGGAGCAAAATGCAGAGCCAGAAAGGCGGAAGCCGTGGCGACGAGCAAGGGCGGATTTGGGAGGTTGCGACCACTGACTGACGGACGGGGCCGGTTCTGGTTCTGGTTCTGGTTTGGTGTTGGTTTAGTTCAGTTCAGTTTTTCGTTTTAGTTTAGTTTCGTTTCGTTTGGTCGCTGGGTTCCGGCATGGTTCGGTTCATGGCGAACGCGCCGCTCGCCGCTCGCCGAATTGTTGTCTACTAGCAGCTGCTGCCGCGGGGGGGTCGGGAGCAGCCAGCCAGCGAGCGAGCGAGCGAGCGACGGCACGAGATGTTCGGAACAACGCTGTCTGGAGGGCGTTGTCAGTCACGGCAGTCGAGTATATACTTATCTTGCGATTAGATGAGGCAAGGTGAAAAGGCGAGGTGAAAAGGCGAGGTGAAAAGGCGAGCTGCTGAAGTAGAGATGCCATGGCAGTGGTTGGATGGCGAAACCCGGACTCGGGGGAGGTTGCAGGCGGGTCCGGTACAGGGATGCCATTAGGGCGATTTCCAGCGCGGGTGTGCGCATGCGGGCAGAACCGGCGGACGAAGCGGGTTTAGATCGGGGGGGGGGGCGGCCTGGCTCCGGGTTAGATCCCATGCGCCGCGCTGCCCAGCGCGGCGGCGACCACCAACTAAGCAAGAAAGAAAACAGAGACGAAGAGCCTTGAAGAGAGAGTGCTTGGTGTAGTCAGTCGCCACGACCGAGAGATTCTAATCAGGTAGCAACCGGTTCGCACACCACAGCTTTCACACTGACGACGGCTGACAATACGGTGGGCAGAAAACGACCCCCCACTGCACTGCACTGCACTGCCTAGCCCCTCCTTCTCCCCCCCCCCCCCCCCATTGAGTCTAGGCTGGTCCCATATCGGCGACGGCGACGGCGACAGCATCAACACCAACAACACTTACCGTCCGCATGCACAGCACGTACATACATATGTACGTACATAGTACATATGTACATACATATGTACGACATGCATGCATATCACACACCAGCTGCTGCAGGCCCGCCCGTCGCCCTCGACTTCTCCCAGCACCTGTCGTAGATTTCGGTGGCGGTGGTGGTGCCGTCCATGACTCAAGTCAGCAAGCAAGCAAGAACAAGACCAGGACGAATCCATTCTACCCCTATCCCAAACTAGACTTCAGACCGGGGGGGCAAGCGCACAGACCCGCCTCTAAAGTTTGCTAAAATGAACGTGCATCAGTCAAATCGAAAAAAAAGCACTCACCAGTAGATGAGACTGCAGATGACTGATGACGGATCGATTGATCGATCGAGTACGGATATTTTCTATCATCATTACTATTATGATTATTGTTTATTACTATCCTCGAGTTCAAATCTATGCTAAACCCGAAAGTTATGGCAGACTGATAGCGTGCGGTGGGTGTGATGGGAGTGGGTCTCTCCCCCAACCCCAAGCCCAAGGAAAACGGGCGGCGACTGGCAGCAAGCCTATACCAGGCTAAGTCTCTTGGGGAATGGGAATAATCCAATGCTGACAAGCTAGAGTCGAAACTAGCCCACGAAGTTGAGGCCAGCTGGGCCGAGCTGGGCGCTTAGCCAAAAGTCACTGGGATTGGCGGAGTTGAGAGCGATGGAGGGGGGAGGAGGAAATACGGTGCGACTCGATAAACCGCAGCGTCGGCACCAACCAACCATGGCACTGCTATCTGTCGCATTCGTCTGCTGCTGTTCGAACACAGCATCCACAGGATAGACCATGATCGGAGTACTAGTCAAGACGAGCAAAGAGGGATGATAGGACCAGGTAAGGTGTAGATAGTTTGCAAACAAACACACAAAATGTAGCTGATAAATGTGGAGGTCATGAACCTGACGAACCCACAAACTTGACCAGCTGGCGTTGCACGTTCTATGTCGGCTATTTTTGCCCTGCTCGCTTGCTCAGGTCCCCAGCAACTTCTGGAAATACGAAATGGCTCTGAGCAACAGATCAAAGTCTGCTCAGGCCGGTTATTGACCAACCCCCCAACGGCCCTGATCATCGTCAAGACCTGTCAGACAGTGAAGCAGATGAACTTATATCCCTCCCTATAATCCGTAGATCTTCCGTCCCCAACACAAGACTAGAGTTTGGCAAACAGCTTCTGGTACAATCCGATAGTGCTCCGTTCAGTCGCTGTCATCATCCCCAGCTTCGTGCTTTCAATTTGACAGTGTTATGTTGCTGTTCTGTCATCACCGCTCCCCAAGCTCCGAGCGGCTGGCAATCTAATCGATCTTGAGACCAGTCGTTTCCGATCTGCTCGTCAACGACTGCCGCAATTTCATTAATATCGCCGATCCTCTGTCGTCAAGTTGTTCATCGTTCCCCCCCCCCCCCTGCCTGTTCACCGGGTCTCCAGCATGCTCAGACTTTCGAATCATCAGTACACATTGCTTCTCCGCGTCGATCGGTCGTTTCTAGCGTCGGAGTACCACGATCTAAGTTCAAAATCCACGGGTTTGGGCGATATATGATCGGGGTTCGGGCGCCATCGTGATCGATCCCCCGATCCGTATGTCTGTGCGTTCGATGATGGCATCGGAGCACCGCCGGGAGTTTATGTACAAGAAAAACAAACGATTTAGGGGCGGCCTGCAAGTTTTGTTTGATAGTCTGGGCGGACTCTAGCACGACGAAAAAAAATGTCTTACGTGCAGTCTAATTGCGATGCTCGTCCGTTTTTTGAATCGCACCGCCCGCCAAACCGAGGCCAGAGAGAGAGAACCCCCTCGCGGGCGCTGCTCCTGACTGCGGGAGAGAAAAGAGAGTATATAGCTCGGGCCGGGCCGGGTATTGATTGGCCCAGAAAAGCACCGTCGCGTAGCACTTCAACCAGGTCGAGTATTTATTATCCTCCGTCGTCGATGACGACAGAAAATTAATTGATAGCCAGTGTTTAGTCTAATCGTCAATATGCGAAAAAATCAAATAATTAAAAGAAAAGAAAAAAAAAAAGACGCGAGAGGGAGAGAGATTAAAGGGGGCGATGAGGGCGATGAGGGCGATGAGGGCGAGGGCGATGAGGGCGATGGGCACCGGGAGTGGTGGGAACTAAACTAGGCGGGGAAGACGAAAGCGGGAGAGGTGGAGATGCAGTCTCAGTCGCCGGTCATCACGAATGCGACAATGGCTGCGATAATTGTCTGGTCCTAATCAACTATTATTATCATTGTCATTCAGTTTAGGTCATTGCGATAATATCGATCAGTGCAGCTGACGATGCAGCAACAAGAGAAGTCATGGGACGGCGGCGACCTACAGAAAGTGGAGAATAGTTGGCATTCTGCTCTCTCCTCTCTCTCTCTGTCTGTCCTTGGCGAAGTACAGATGACCCAGGTTTTTGATCATGTGGTCCATCCCAGAGTCCATGGGTAGGACTCGAGATTCAAGACTTAAACATGTGCAGTTTTGGGTAGTAACCGCTGATTTCAACTCTATCTAGTCCAGTCTCTGTCTGGCGTGGGTGGGCAAGCAGATGACGGTATTCATCTGCCAATCATCATCGTCGTCGTCACCAGCAGCGTCTCAATCCAGCTCAAGTCTAAGACGGATAGTAAAGACGACCAAGTCAGGTAATGGTTTAAAAAAGTCAAACCCCACGAATTCGTTTTCAACCTATCTCATCTCATCGCATCACTAGGTGTCCAGCCGTTTCACTTGGCCGATTAAGGAAGCTAACTAACCGCCGACCCACCACCGGTTTACTCCGCTGCTGACGGCAGGCGGGACG